>JAJPUD010005102.1:74658-108811 GCA_023553655.1 Myrmecobius fasciatus | reverse complement strand
ACAAACTGCCATCTCCAAATCTCCTAATGAGTCAGGGCCCCCACCCTACTGCAAGGTTCCTTTCCCAGGAAAAGATGCAAAGTGGGCTCTGAAGTTAACTGTGATCTCTTGGGACACACCCTGCCCCATCACTCCCCGGATCTTGCCTAGACACTCACCACAGAATCTGGGAAGCTCCAGATTGAATGTAGGAGGACGTGGAGGGTAAGGAGGTCAGGACACTAGGATTTATCGAAGTAAGAAATGGTTTTATTCCAGACCATTGACCCTTTATGGAGTCCACAGTTTGCCCTAACTCCTTGGCGTCATGCCCTTGATTATCTTCAGGTGAATTTGAATTTGATCCAACCATTACAGCTCTTGATTCAGCAGTTGCTCCTCCTGCCGGATTCACTATGTAATTTTAGTTATACAGCTGTGTACTTCTGCCTTTCAGTCACACACCTTCTACTTCCACCCTCTGTTCAGGCAAGAAAGGAGAGCCAATGAGGGGTAGGAAGTATCTTGGGAAAATTGCACTGTACAGAGACAGTTTCCATTGAGGCTCAGATATGAAAGGTGAGAATGATCTGCCATAAATTATTGCTGTATAGCTCAGGAAGGCCATGAAACCTGAATAGAGTCATCAAATACTAGCCTGCTCTGTATGTAACATAGTGCTAGATCCTGGGGTGGTTTACACAGAACAGGGGAATTGATAAACCTGGGAGAGAAATCTGGCCGCAATACCGAAAGTACAAGTTTCAGTCCTCATTTTCAAGATTTGTTATGTTACCTTTTTATCAGTTCTAAAGTTAGAGAGTTAGAGCTGGAAGGGACATCTACTCCAACCCTGTCATTTAATTCCCTGAAACTTAAGGTCAAACAGTGAGCATCAGAGATAGGATTCAAATCCAGCTCTTGTTACTTAACATCATGTGTATGACCAAGTATTCTTCCCTAGGATGAGCCACTCGAGTGGGAGAAACCAGTCCTGTCTCAAACTGAGATTGAGCAGAAGATCAAGGAGTATAATAGCCAGATCAACAGTAACCTCTTCATGAGCCTGGTAAGCCCTGGAGTGGGGAGGAATTTAGACAAGGGCAGAGAGAGAGGACTCTTCCTCCAGCCTGAGGTCACAACACCTCATTTTTTTTCTTTTTCTTTGCTTTTTTTTTTTCTTTTTTTTTCAAGGCATTCATGCTTAAGTGATTTGCCCAGGGTCGCATGGCTAATAAGTATCTGAAGCTGGATTTGAATTCGTGTTTTCTGACTCTAGCCTGGTGCTCTGTCCACTGTACTATCTACCTGCCCCCATTTTATTTCTTGAGTAAATAAGTATTTACCTTAGTATCCCTCTTCCTTTCCCCAGAACAAGGATGGCTCCTATACTGGTTTCATCAAGGTACAATTGAAACTTGTGCGTCCGGTGTCTGTGCCCGCTACCAAGAAGCCACCTACCCTGCAGGATGCCAAGCGATCTACTGGGAAGAATCAAGCCGTGAAACGCCGTACCTCCTTTTATCTCCCCAAAGACACAGTCAAACACCTGCATGTGTTGTCACGAACACGGGCCCGAGAGGTCATTGAGGCGCTGCTCCGAAAGTTCCTGGTGGTGGATAACCCCCGGAAATTTGCCTTATTTGAGCGGGCAGAACGCCATGACCAAGGTAGGCCACCACCCCAGCTCCCCTTTCTCTTCCCCTGATTCCTTTGCTGTATTTCCATTTATGATTCTTCAATGTCCCTTCTCAGAAAAGTGACCCATTTACAGTGGGCTCTTCCTCATTGCCAAATGGGTGAGGGAGTGGGATGGGATTCGATCCTTGGTGATCTTCAAATCCCTGGCTCTAAAAACGAGACCATTCTGTGATTGTGCCCTGCAGTGTATCTGCGAAAGCTGTCAGATGATGAACAGCCCTTGCGCTTACGGCTGCTCGCAGGGCCCAGTGAAAAAGCTTTGAGTTTTGTCCTAAAGGAAAATGAGACTGGGGATGTCAACGTGAGTATTGAGTCTGCTCTGTCACAGGCCCAGGGCTGGCTTCGGCCCCATCCTGTGGTCTGTGGCAATGGAACTAGACCACTTCCACACATCCCGGATCCCAAGGTCCATGATCATCACCTTCCCTTTGGTTGTAGCCCAAATGAGGTTTGGTTGTGGGGGAAGAGAAGGGAGGATAGCAGGGGGGATGCCATAATCAAGTGGATCAAAGTAAGCCACAGCAAAAGCTGGGCTAAAAGGTGCTGTGCACCTATCCACATATGAAGGCAACCATTAAAAAGGTATGTATGTATATACCTGTATATACACATATACACACAGGTATATTTATCCATATATATACACATCTATATTTATTCAGATATGTTTATACCTATACACACATATACACTTATACACACAAACATATTAAAGTTTACCTTGGGGTGGACCTGGCTTTCTGGAACTCATGGAATCATGGATAAGGCTGCTTCTAGCCTTTGATGTGAAACTGTCTCATGGCTGCATGAATTGGAAACAGTTGGGCTTAGGTAAAGGTGTAAACGAGATTTCCATCATCTGGACTCAGCCTGTGTCTATTTTTACCCTCAGTGGGACGCCTTCAGTATGCCGGAGTTACATAATTTCCTTCGGATCCTTCAACGGGAGGAAGAGGAACACGTGCGACAAATCCTCCAGAAGTATTCTCGTTGCCGCCAGAAGATGCAGGAAGCACTAGGAGCCCGCCCTTTGGGATGACCCCCCTCCCTGTCTCCTTCTTGACCTGAGGGTCGGGTTGCTTAAAGGCTTCGAGAGGTCACCAGGCCGAATGGATGGGGGGTGGCGGGGGGGCAGCACCGAATGGATGTCATATGAATGTGTTGGGCCTGAGGAGTGAGTGTGTGTGGAGGCTTCCCAACTGAGGGGGGGCCAGCTAGGTGTGTGGGGACATGGGATGTCCTTGCTGTAGCATCGTGGCTGCTACTCTGGAATGACAGAGGCTGAAAAGCCCTCTTGTAAAATAGAGCTAGAACAGAAGAGTCCCTGGGGCTCATTGTGACACATCTGGGAGGATGGCTGGGATAGGGCTCAGAGGACAGTCTTGGATTGGGCATTCTCTGTTCCCTCTGCCCACCACCCCAGAAAGTCCCCTTAGCCGTGAGAATACCAAGGCGGCAGCTCTCAAGCAGAGCTCCCAGGCGGTGGACATCTGTATAGCTCAAAGTTGAGCTCAAGCATTGCTATATGTCCCGTTGGCTTGTTTCAGAGACATTGTGCTGGTCCAGGCTGAACACAGCCGAGACGCGGTCTCATTTTGGGTAAAATAGCTCCAGCTAAACACAATGGCTCTGAGGTCCATTAGTTTTTATGACTATGTGGGACTAGCCCCACTGAAATGAACGATTAGGAGCTCAAGATGTATAGGGACCCTTAGGTATACAGGGAGTAAAATGGATTTGAATTCAGTGATAACCTTTGGAGATCGAATCCAACAAGCACCCCGATTAGGAGGATAAGACTGCTGGCTGGAGGTGCAGTTGTGGTGAATGAGGGGGTTCAAAAGGATCCTAGACGGCAAAAAAAAGGGTTTCATAGTTGCTGCTAGACTCTGAGGGAGTGGCCATTCACCCCAGGTGCTAACCAAAGTGAGGGCATTTCCCTCACAGTATTTGTCATGATCTGTATGTTTCTTGATCTCAGCTGAGTGACTCCCAGGTGGAGATAGAATGTGTGGGACCTGTGGATGACTGCTGGGTGTGTCACAAAAAAAGGGCCTGGGGCCCAAGAGGAATCCTATAATAATAAAGCTTGGGCCAATCATTCCGCCTTCACAATCTTGCTGTACTTGTATTCATTCCATAAATATGTAGCACTTACAGTGTGTACGTGTATTAGTGACCTAGTCTGGATTCTTTATATGTTTTATTGATGCTTCCCCTCACCTTTATTATAGCACTGTCCCACTCCCAATGACCTCCACCCAATTTCCTTTGTAATAAAATAAAATCTAGCAAAACTAATCCATATTTTGGCCATGTTGGAAAATGTATGATAATTCCACAACTATAGTCCACTGCCTCTTCTAAGAGACAGAAAGCAGTTAATTGAATGGGTGTCCCAGATACAGATCGCAGATAACACATAGTGCTTTTCTTCATGGAACTGGCAGATAACTTTAAGATTTCCGTGAATACAAATAATTATATGATATTATATGGATATGTGAATGTATTATAGTAATTCTATAAGAAATGACTAAAGAAAAATTAGACATTTAAGCCCTATGTGCAAAACATTGGGAATATAAATTCAAAATCAAGCCATTGTCTATCTTCAAGAAGTTATATTTGAATGAGGAAGACCATGAACTTAGGGTAATGCTAGCCAGAGCAGGGAGATAAGGTCTGGGAAGTCATGGATCATAGTGGATGGAACAATAGGGCAGTCAATTTACTTGATCCTTCTAAAGTTAATGGTGGTGGAGGGGAAGAGGTGTATATAAAGGTAAAGCAACTCCAGAGGAAGCCACAAAAGGAGACATGAGCTGGTCACCATTTCACAAAGCTTTCCTGGAAGACCGCATAAAGAATCTTAAAAAAGAATTAGAAGAAAAATGGGGAAATGAAATGAGATCATTGCAAGAATGAAGTAATGCCCTTCAAAAGAGATATGAAAAAGACACCAATTCACTGTAAATTGGTTTCCAGGAACGTGGAAGATCACCAGGTTTGGATTTTCTTCCAGGAGCTAGGAAAGACTTACTCAGGGGTGCAGAACTTCTGGCCCACAAAATCATTTGCTAAAACCACAAGCTATAATGAACTGAAAGCTAAGTACAATAACCTACTACTTGGAAGGTCTGACACAGCACAGTGCCTGTGGCACATAAGGTGCTTGATAAAAATATATTTAAAAATTCATTCAAATAAAAACAGGGGGATTCAACAACTGATTGGCTATGTTAGATAAGTATAAATGAGAAGTCAAACACGGCACCATTCCTTCCACAGTAATAGGGGGCATTTGGAAGAAGGATGGCTTTGAATGTGAAAGATAATGAGTCCCTCTTGGGTATATTGAGTTTGTGATGCCCAGGAGATTGCTAGTCTGAAATATTCAGTGTGCAGTAGGTGATGCAGGGCTGGAGCTCAGGATAGACTAGGATTAGATACATAAATCTGGGAGTCATATAAATAGTAATGGTAATTAAACCCATAGGAATTGATCAGATCATCAAAGGAGAGAAGGGAAGTAAATAAAGGGAACTCTGGAACTCCAGGGAGAAGGTGACCAACCAACAGCTGAATTGAAGACTCTATCCCAGGCAAAAAAAAAAAAAAAGAATTTTTTTTCCTGTTGCCATAAGTAGAACTCATGTCTAAAAAGTCCAGTGTGGGACAAGAATAGGGGAATCCTTAATAGTGTAACTAGCATCCAGGAGGGAGCAGAAATTCATACATGCAGACCCTTCAAACAGCTTTCAGGAGGCAGACCTCTAGCAGCAGAGAAAACTGCCTATAATGGATTGGAGAGCTAGCCCTGACAGTAAGACAGCTGAGCTGAGGAGAGATGTATTCCCAGGGGAGCCCTACTGAGTCACCCATCCAGCAGAGATGCTACCTCTTGGGAGATGCTTCATAGAGACCCCAAAGGGGAGATGAAATCAATAACCAATAGCACCAGAGAAGTGAGTCATTACCACTGTCTCTTTAGTTCGGGTCCATTCTTATGGGTTATTTGTATTTATGAGAAAATGTGCCCCAGGGTTATGGAGCTTCTATTCTTACTAATTTTTTTTTTTTATTTTTTTAATAAATGTCATTGCATGGGGCAGCTAGGTGGCGCAATGGTTAGAGCACCAGCCCTGAAGTCAGGAGGACCTGAGTTCAAATCTGATCTCAGATACTTCCTAGCTGTGTGACCCTGGGCAAGTCACTTAACCCCAATTGCCTCAGCAAAAAAGCAAAAAAATAAATAAATAAATGTCATTGCTTTAAGCTAATCTTACCTATTAATGGATTACTGATGGGAAGAAGGGACTTCTCAGTCAAAATTCCCTGCTGCTATGCAGACTACCCCTTGCATGTGGGGGTAGTTACAGCTCAGAGTGGGAGTGAAATAGTCATCATGGGGGCATAATAAGAGGTTGTGAATAACAATGTGTTTTTGTTTAAACAAATAGAAATATTTCACTAATCCAAGCCTGCCTCTGATATCTGATCAACTTTGTAAGCTTGTTCAGAGTGCAAGAGAATTATGGCCTTTTGCCTAAATGAACTATTATTCTAACATAATGTGGTATACTCTCAGAATTGAAACAAACTCTATTAATGAAAATGAAAATAACCCTAACAGCTACGCTTTATAGTCTGAGGAAAAAAACAACAACAACAAAAAAAAAACAACACAAATATAAAATTCCGTTCCTAAAATAGATAGCTATCCAGACATTTAAAATGTATGCTTTTAAACCAAAAAATGATTTATTGATAAAAATTCTCATTTATTAATGCTTAAACTTGGAGACATGATTTTCTAATCTTTAAAAATCTTCCAAATCTTATAACAGAAGAGTTTCAGTGAGTTTTGAATTTCTTAAAAATATAAAAATGCAACACTTTCTGATTAGTTTACAAGAACAACTACTTAATAATTCAAGACTGAGGTTTCCTAGCCTAATTTCAACAAAAACTTTTCACAATTGGTGAATGGGAGTGAAAAAACAAGTATCATGATTTACTAAGTGTAGCCAATGCTACATAGTTTTCATATCTTATTTAGCTACAACCACCATGAATATTAAGTATGGAAATAAATTGAGCATAAAAAATAGTCTTTTGAATCACTATCAAACAAATTGTTAAATCAAGATTTTCAAAAACAAGGAAACATTTAATCACATTGCTCACTAAAAATATAATTAATGTAATTAATGTTTTATAATTATATTGTTCATTTAATCTTTCTCTATTTAAAATGGCTCTAAAATGTCTATTATGAGGGATGTTTTATATATGTGTATGTATGTATACATATACATATACATATATATATAAAAAAGTATGGCGAGGTCCTTGGTAGCTAGGTAGGCATTGACACAGACAGCCTGAATTACAGCATAAAATCTGCAAGTCCTGCTCCTCCAAGAAGGGAGGAGCACTGATAGGGTCATAAGTGAACCTTTTGCTCTTAAGTTCCTTGTACTGACAAAATCATCATAATCTGAGTTTACTATATCCCAGGCCATGTTACGATGTTAAGCCCTGAAGGTTATATTTCTCCTATAAAAGAACCTACCTGTACCTCACTAACTGGCTAAATCCTTTTTGGAGTTAGTCTGCTTAAGTCACTAATGTCCTGAGTGTTGATGTTACTGGGTGACATCAGACTATCCCTGTATCAGACCACCATAATCTCTCTATCAGACAGGGGGTGATTCCTCCCAAGTATGTTGGGTTTACAGGAAGGTGTCATGAATTGTCTCAAAAGAAAGTGTAGGTTTAGACCTCCTCCAAATCAAGAGGCAAAGATTTTATTATTTTGCTAATAATGGGCTAAATCTATAAGTTTTTAGCAAGGAAAAAGGTTTTTAGCAATTAACAAGGGGCCTAAAAATGCCATTAAGGAAGAAGATGCCTTTAAGGTGTGACAAGTGAGGGGGATTATTAGGGTAACCCTAAAAGGAATTAGGATCTTAATAAATTTTAGTCATTGTGGTGCTTAGGAAACACACTAATCCCAAAAGGGAGTTGGGGAGTTTGAGCTAACCCTAAAAAAGATTTAGCATCCTAAAAGTTAGTGAACTAGTAAGATAGTTTAGGGTTTTTTTAATAGGAGAAATAGAACCTCAGGGGGTTGGTATCATTATTGTTCTGATTGGATATAGTAATTGTGGAGTTATGAAGGTTTTGTCCATGCAAAGAATTGAGACCTCCCACCTGGGGGGGGGCTGTAATAAAGTTATCTTAAAAAGTCTAATCAAAATCAAAAGGTCCTCTTATGATAAGATTATCAGCCTGCTTGTCTCTGGGAGCAGCTAAACTTCCAGATTGTTTACAGTAATTCAGACTCTTTCAACCAAAGCCCACCTAGCTTACCAGGGACTTCATTAGTAGGATCCTAACTCTTTTTTAGGATTAGCTCCCCCCCCAAATCAATGGTGTCATCCCCCAGTAGTCATGCCCTAATGGCATTGTCCCCCTTACTGGGGTCTTCCTTCTGGCTAACCGAGTTCTGCTCATCTTTTCCTTGGTAATTACTAACAACCCTTATGGATTTAGCCAGTAAGGTAATAAAATCTTTGCCCCTTGACTTGGAGGTCTAAGCCTACAAATTCTTTTGAGACAACCACAACACTGGCCTGTAACCCCAATATGCTTTGGAGGCAACATTCCCAATACCCCAATATTTGGTAGCTAACCCCAAGAGATACATAGATATAGCTTGTAAATAAGTATGTGAATACTGGGGGTACACACTCAAAAACGTTTTTACTGATCACAAAACCTACCAAAAAAAAAAATGGAAGCCAGCAGTTTTAGACATTTACAATCAGAGTTTTGTAATTAGAACTAGAAGAGATAATAATGCCTTCATTTTACACATGTGGAAATCGAGGTCCTCAGAGTGTAACTGACATTCCAAGATCAAAGGCGACACTCCTAATAATAACCATTATTATTATTGCCATCACCAAACAGTAACAGGAATAACTAGAAACTAAAATATTTTAAGCCTTGTAAAATGCATTACAAGTGTCTCATTTGACTCTGAGGGGATAACTGCTATTATTATCCACATTTAGGGGAGAAAACTAAGGCAGACTCAAGTTAACTGATTTGCCTCTGGCTACATACGGTAGTAAATTACAGGATACTTTCAAGTTCAGGTCCCCTGATTTCAAATCTGGCATCCCACTCCTACTCTTGTCCAGGCCGGAGTTTCCAAGTTCCTCTGGATGCTTCAATCAGTTCTCTAATTGTAACGCTCACTTCCACAGCCCAGTCTAGGCCCTGGAAGAGGAGGGGAGGGGAAGAGTATACTCTCATGCATCTTACAGTCTAAGAATAAGACACAACACACAGCTAAGCCCAGTGGGGTGTTAAAGGCAGCTAGGGGGCGCAGTGCATAGAGCACCGCCCTGAAGTCAGGAGGATTTGAGTTCAAATTTGACCTCAGACACTTAACACTGCCCTAGCTGTGTGACCCTAGGCAAGTCACTTGACTCCAATTACCTCAGTTAAAAAAAATAAGAAGTGGCATGTTTCCAGGATTTCCGCACCTCCCAACCTGGTCGCATTACTCTAAACGCACCCCCAACTTGTGGATTTCTTTGGAATTGTAGGTCTCCGAAAGGCAAACAGCAAGTGAGTACCTGCTGGACACGCTTGAAGTCACACCAGTGCCAAGGGTAGGAATGCTGGGACTTGAAGTTCACTTGCCTCTAACGCGAGCCTAGCATACTGGGATTTGAAGTCTTTCGGAAGCACTTAGTTTTGCAGTCGCAGTGCACGCCGGGATCCTTAATATCCGACGATTATCATTGGCCTCGACTCTTGGCTTGACAGCTATGACTACCAATAGACGAGCGAGGAGGGCGGAGCAAAGCCGTTTGAGGCGGTACAAGAAGTGAAGCTATTTCCGTTCGGTCCCAGTCAGAATCGGTCCGTCAGCGGGAGCAGGGGCGGCTGTTGGAGGGCGCTGTGAGGCGCGGGGCTCCGCGATGTTCCGCGGGCCCTAACATGGGCAGCAGTGGCTCCAAGGGCCGGGGGCTGTGGCCCTTCTCGGCGCCAACGGCGGCCACGGGGCCGGGAGGCAGCCCCGAACTCACCGACGCGGCCCGAGCCCAGCACGCCTTGGCTCGGGCTCGGGGCTTCCGCACCGCGCCGCCCTTCGTGTTCACCCGTCGAGGGTAAGGGCATGGCGGGGAGGCGGCCTCCAGACTTAGCTGTAGCGGGCTGTCGGGCTTCAGAGGGAGGTGGGGGGAGGGGGGAGTAGGTCCTTTCCCGCAGAGGTTGGGGCGTGCACCCGCCCTGGGTAGCCGTCGAGCCTCAGTCACACGGCTTGGTTTTCACTTCTTGGCCTAGAGAGGAGAGGGGAAGAATCGGCCGGCTTCTGCCCAACTGTCAGAAAAAGACGCTGGCGCTTGACTATCGCGTCCCTCCCCAGTCCCAATCTCAGGCACTGTGGTTTCCGTGGCTTATTTGGGGGAAGAAGGGGGCGGGGAATCGAACCTTGAGCTCTGGGTAACGGTTTCTTTGGAGAACGGAGCCCCGGAGCAAGGTGGTGTGGCCCTTGCTGTCCTTAGCCGGCTGGCCGGGGCTTCCTGGTGCCTTCTTAAGACAAGATCCCCTGGTTGTAGACTGGAGTCGGGACCCGAGTTTGAATTGTAGCTCGGTTATCTACCACGTGTGTGACCTTGGACAAATCATTTTCTCTCAGGGAGTCCCGGAAGCAAGGAGCTGGAAAATGTGTGGTCAGGTGGGCATAACCAGAGAGTGGCAAAAGAAAAGCACTATGAAATAATTTAGAAAGGTTGGAGGGCGCTTGTATTTTAACCTAAAGTCATGACAGCTACTGAGCGAGGTGATGACAGAGTCAAACCTATTTTAGGAATATTAATTTGGCAGTGCTGTGTAGGATGAATTGGAGAGGGGAGAGGCCAGAAGCAGGGAGAACACGGAGGGAATGTTGCAATAGTCTAGGCCACTAATCTGCAAACTTTGTTGATTCCTATTGGTAAATTTTTGAGATGTCTCTGCATATATGTAGCATATTTTAATTATATACATACACTACTGGTATGATAGTTTTGTGTATTATGAAACTTTCACAAAAATTAAAGATGATATGGTGAGCAAAAGATGAAATAGTATGAGATCCTGGAGTTTAAGTGTGTGTGGGGGTATGATCTGACTTAATGACCATAGAAAAATCACTTTGGCTTCTCTAGAGAATGGGTTGGAGAAGGGAAAGACTTGAATTAGGAAGCTATTGCAGTCCAGACAAGAAGATGATAAAAGCCAGAACTAGTGTGGTGGCTGCAAGTGAAGAGAAAACAGGACAGATGAGAAATCTAAGTAAAAATCATAAGGTTTGGCAAACTGTTTTAGGTGTGTGATGTGAATAGGAGTGAGAAGCTGAATATGACAGGAATTTCCAGTTCTGGATGACTAGGAAAATGGTGGTGCCCTCGGCAAAAATTAGGAGTTTGGAGAAGAGGGTTTGGGGAGAAAGATAAGGCCTGTTTTGGACTCCTTGCATTTGAGATAACTATGGGCCAATCAAATTGGCAGTAACAGATGTGATAATGCAATTCAGGAAAGTGATCAGACCTGGATATTAGCAAATGAATGTAGAGGTAGAAAGATAGGGAATTCCCCTCCCAGGGCTTAACCCAGTAGCAGTTAGACCAGGAAAAGAACCAAGAAAGATGTTTAACTCCTCTCCAGAGAAATACTGTCCAAGAAGAGGCAATACATTTTCTGACTTACTACCAATGCAATTATTTGCTCTTCTGTTTTACTCCTCCAACACCTTTTCACCATTCCATTCTCTCCATCCAAAGGGTTATTTTCATCTTGGCCTTGCTCAGATCTCCAAAGTAGAAGGTGGCACCAGTAGAATACTTTATATTATATTTACATTGTTGCTGCATATAACTTTGAAAGCCTTAAAGAACTCTAATCAATGCAGTGACCAATCATATTTCCAGGTCTGCTGAAGAATGGTACTCACTTCCCGATTGAAAAGCAACAATTCTCAAGATGCAGTAGAAAAAAAATTTTTTTTTTTGCACAAGACTATTTGCATAGGTATAGTAAGGCAGAAGAAAGCAAAAGATGACAACTTGCAAACCTGAGTGACTTAAAAGATGGGTAGTGTCCTCAACAAAGAGGGAGGTTTGTAGGGGGTAAAATGGGATTAAGGTAGAAAATGATTTCTGTGTTAGCTTTATGTTGAGTATGAGTTACTGATGAGTCATTAGTTGGCTTTGCAGGACTGGAGATTCTTGCACCCCCCCCCCCTCCTTTGAACATTTTTTTTCTTAAAAACAGCACCATCTCCAATCACTTTTATCCACAACTTGTTATCTTTCATTCTTTTTCCTTCACCTTTCTCCCTTCTACCATCAAATATTAAATCTACAGTATTCTACCTCATCAACCTGTATTGCATCCATCTGTCTCTATACTCAAAAAGTCTCCACCTCAGTTCAAGCAAGCCCTCTTCATCTTTCATCTTAAAGAGTACTGCAAAAACTTCCTGATTGATCTTCCCTCCTTCAGTCTCTTTCCAGTTTATATTCCATACTGTTGCCAAAATACTCTTCCCAAGGACAAAAGTATGATCATGTAATAAACTCCTCTGCCCCCCCCCCAAAAAAAATCTTCAATGGCTTTCTGTTGCCTCTGTGATAAAATTCAGTTTCCTCAACCTGGCTTTTAAGGTCTTCCATAGTTCGACCTTCAGCATAGTAGGTACTTAGCTAGTAAATGTTTGTTGAATTGAAGTGGGACGTACCCTTATACATTGAAAGAGAGAGTGTGTTTTCTGTGTGAGTAAGACGAAGAGAAGAGAGCCCAGGACAGAGCTTTAGAGGGTACCTACACTTTTTTGGCCAGTAGTTGGATAATGATCCAGCAAAGGAAACTGAGAACTAGTCAGACTGGAGAACCAGAACAGAGAGGTATAATAAGTCAAAAGGAGTGTTCAGGAAAAGCTGGTCAGCAGTATCAAAAACTTCAAAAAGTTAAGGACAGTGAATACTGAGAAAGAGCCATAGGATTTGACAGTTGGGTTAGTTGATAACCTTGGAGAAAGTTTCAGTTCAGTGATAACATAGGAAAGAGACAAGCACAAAAGGCTTTTGCAGCTGGGAGAACTGAAAAGCCTCCTGAATAGGTGAAGAAAGTAAAAAAAATAATCCAAGATTTAGGAGAAGAGCAAGTAGCTTGAAGCAGCAAAATCAGATGTGAATTTTTTTTTTAAAGAAAAAGGAAAATTCCCCAGTATGCTTATGGACTGTCAGGAACGGGACAGAAAAGAGATTGAAGATAAGAGAAGGAATGATTCCAGAGGCTAGCTCTTTTTGAAGATTGGGAAGAGGGTGGAAAGTAAAGATTTGATTTTAGCTAGGAGATGAGAATGGGGGATGATATTTGTTGCTATTTAGTCATTTCAATCGGGTCTGACTCTTCATGATCTCATTTGGAGTTTTTGGAGTTTTCTTGTCAAAGATACAGAAGTGGTTTGCCATTTCCCCCTAGCCCATCTTGAAGAGCAGAGGCAAACAGGTATGAGTTGCCCAGGGTCACATAGCTTGTGTCTAAGGTTAGGTTTGAATCCACAAAGATAAATCTTCCTGACTTCAGACCTGGCACTATCTATTGTGACATAGAGCTGCCTCCCCCTCCAGAATTCAGTTCCCCTTAAAGTTGTTAGGGCTGACTTGGGGAAATCCTGAAGATACCTATCTCTTACCTCCCCAATGCCCAGTTTTCTGAAGATAACAAGCTTTAAGTCCTTCAGAGGAGACTAGTTAGGAATTTGGGGGAGTCATGTGACTCAAGTCTGGTAAATTGGATTGGATCCCCTTTTTTATCCATGTGACAGGAAGAGAGTAGTCACTCAGGACTGACTGTGTGGCTTACACTAATGAAAAGCTATGACTTGGGTCCTTTCTGGCAGGATATTTTGAGGTAGAGCAATAATGTTAGATATGAGCCTTTCTGGATGCCATTTAGGCCTGACCTGGAAAGTTTTTGTGGGTGGAGACTTGCCGCATTGAGGCCCATTAGTATCTAGTTTAGGGGATGGGATAGGAAATGCCATGGTCCTGAGACCTTTCAGTGCCTGCCAACAAATTATGTTGGCAGAAGTTGGTATAGGCTCCCTGCCATCTTAGAGCAGACTTCAAGACTCTGGCTATACCAGCTGTTCCTTCTGAGGCAAAGCACAGCAAGCCTGGATTGCTGGCAGCAGCTGTTTGCAGCCCCCTAGGTCTGGACACTGAACCTGGCCACACAAGGGACCCCTTGTGGTGGTGCCCAGCGCTGAGTCCTCTGCAGATCTGGGAGATCCCAGGCTAGGAGCCTCAGGCAGTGCAGCAGGCATCTCACCTTGAGACTCCTCCCCTGTCTCTCTAATTGGAGCCCTGGGGCTCCTGCCCACTGGCTTCCCACCTCAAGCTCTAACAGAGGCTGTCCCTTTGGTCATGAGGACTTCTTATCTCTTTAGGTGTCATGGGGAAACTCTCCAGGCTGTGCTTTGGGTCAGACAATAAACATGTTAAAACTGCTTTGTTGTACAGGCGCTGGGCTGGGGACTTGAAATTTAAAAAAAAAAAAAAAAAAAAAAAAAAAAAAGGCATAAGACTGTACTGCCCTTGAAGAGCTCTCGGTCTGATGAAGCCTTCTATACACAGTTTATACTAATTTGGGGGATGTTGGACAGACAATGCTCCCTGAGCCTTGATTCAGTCAAGGCAGCTGCAGTCTTGATGGCACTTTGTCCTCTGCCCTTGCAGTTCCATGTATTATGATGAAGATGGTGACCTGGCCCACGAGTTCTATGAGGAAACAATTGTCACCAAGAATGGGAGGAAGCGTGCCAAGCTGAGAAGGGTGCAGAAGAACCTGATCCCTCAGGTGAGGGAGAGAGAGCAAGAAAGATAGGGCCCCTCCACCCTCATTCCCTTGGGTCCTCATAGTCTGCCAGGGATTAGCCCCCCAAATAAGCTGAAGCTCAGCAGAACTACATTCTGCTGAACCAGATTCTGCTTTGATCATTACTTTTATGAGGCTGGCCTGGAAGTACAGCACTTCTTGGGACAGTGTCTCTAAGGAGGGGATAAGCTGAAATGGCCTTTTCTTGACCTTATTCTCCCTCTCTTTTTCTTAGCAGAGGCTACCATGAAGTCTGGTAAAGAATTAGAGGGTCCATGTATCCCTCACATTAGCTTTTGTTATTCACACAGTGCTTATGGACTGAGACATGGGCATAGAAATAGCAAGGCCAGCCCAGGAAGGCTCACTGGAAGCCAAGACAGACTAGAATCAAACATTAGGCTGGGTCTGTCGTTCCCCTCTACAAACATTTATGAAAAGCCTTCTATGGGCAGTGCTAGATCTTGGGAGTTAGTAAGCTCATAAATGTAACCCAAATTAAAGTATAAAAAGACATTTAAAAGTAGCTTAAAGCACTTTGGTATTTGATAAGAGAAATCATTTGCAATGACTGACATTTCTATGGACTTTTAAGAGTGACCAGAGTGCTTTGTGTTTATTTTCAACTTTTAGCTTTACAGCAGTCCTGTAAGGTGGCATTTATCCCCCTTTTACAAAGGAGGAAAACAGGGTGAGGGATAGATACTCAGGCAATAAATATTAAAGCTGGATTTTGAACCTGGGTCTTCCTGGCTCTTCGGTCAGCATCTCTGCAGGATGTTAGACGGCTTCAGGAGTGTGGGGGGGAAGGGCTGTGGCTGGAGACTTAAGGAGAGAACTTAGGGCCTGAGATAGTTGAAGGAAGGCTTCCTGGGCAGGGCCTAACCAGTATCAATTTTATTTTCAGGGTATCGTGAGGCTAGATCACCCTCGCCTCCACGTGGATTTCCCGGTGATCATCTGTGAGATGTGAGCCCTGCAGCCCCTTCTGCTCACACCCCAAGTCTGTGGGGTGGTGGGTGTGGACATCGGGGTAGGAGGAGGGGCAGCAGGGCCAGAAAAAGGCCTTGGCTGTGGAAAACTTCCCACTTCCTTGGCAGGGCACACCAAGCTACTGAATCCACAAGTTCAAAGTGTGGATTCTGATGAGAGGTGGCTGGGTTAAAGCAGCAGCCCCAGAATGAATTCCACCTGACAGGGCCCTCTTGTGGGCCATATTTTTTCATCTGCAAGCCAAGGGGTGGGAATGCTGGGTGCCCAGTTCTGTTTCTTCCACAGTACTGGGTGATGTCAGTTTGAGGGAGGGTCCGGGGATAAAGGATGGTTGGCTTGGTTCATTTCAGTAGGTATTTTCTCCAGGATCTGAGTGCCTGGGTAAAGGAAGGGGGTAGGTTACTCAGTTTCTCTTCCTAAACCCCAAAGCCCCACCCCACCCTCCAAAATCCAGAGGAGTGTCAGAAAATAAAAGCTGGTGAAAGCTCAGGCCAGGAATTTCAGGGTACAGTTTCCTTCCTTCTGACCTCAACCACCCCCCAACACCCTCCCCTTTCGGTTTCCTTGTAGCATGCACCTCTCTATCTGCCCAACTTGAGGAGAAGAGGCAGGAGAGGCCTGGGGCTTGGTCACTGTCAGGGAGACAAAGGGGATACAGCACTTTATGAGCAGGGTCTCCTCTTTTCCTGGCCCTTCCCCTTGTGTCCCCGAGGGCTGTGGAGCTGACCACAGGGAGCTTTGCTATGCACAAGCGGGACCCCCCTTTCTCCTTCCCCTCACATTTCTGAGCATTTCAGCCGTTTGCTACCTCGATTCCTTCCACCCCCGAGGGAGGCTGGTCTCAATGAATCTTACAACCCCCCTGATTCCCTGCCTTGCTCCTAGCTCTCAATTAGCTCAGCCTGCTGGAACTGAAGGGGAGTGGAAGACCCCCTGTCAAGGGTGAGTGTCACTTCCTACACTGTGATCCTCCCCCTCCCTCTACACAACTTTGTCCCTGAGGGTCTGGTTGGAAAAAGGGACAGCAAATAAACTTGGAAACCCTAAAATTGGGAGAAAAGCATAAACCCAAGGACATGGGGGAGAGGCCCCTGCTGGGCTGCCAGAGAAGCTGCTTTGGTTCTCATACCAACTCTTAGGAGAAAGAGGGGGACTTTTCCACACTACACTTGATGTGCCCTTCAGGCATGTGCCCATCAGCTCTGGAGAGCACATTCCCCACCCACCCATACTCTTACAATAAGCAATTCTGCCCACCTGGTAAACTTACCCATATCTTTAGTGCCCTGGCCCCTCTCACCTGGTACTGTGCTGGTCCAATCTCTTCCCCCAGGCTGCTCACTACCTGCTAGTGGGCATGGGCGGGATAGGGAGACCACAGAAGGGAGACTTACAATGTGAAGGTTTGTAAATAGTCTTATCTATGTCCATGATATTGTTGAAGCAGAAATTCAATCTGTTTACTTTTTAGGGTTATTTTTAAAATTCCTTTCTGTGCAAAATGTGCTTTTTTTGTGTGAATGTGAAGAGAGACAGTCGGGGCAGAGATGATAATAGTGGGGGAAGGGCTGGTTGCTCTTTCTCCCAGCCCAGGCTGGTGTGCCCTTTTGTTCAATTTAAATAAATTTATTTGTAGATGATCCCAATGAGTGAGCCATTTATTGGGAATGGGAATCTTGAGACTGTCCACTGGGGTAGAAGACATGTTCTGTCCTGTATCACCGGTCTTCTTTCTGAAGAGCACCATGTGTCCCAGTGCTGTGGAACTTGAACCCTGGGCCTCTAGAAGGCCCCCCAAAAAAGTCGAGCGTTGTCACATTGGCCCTCCTGCCTGTTTCTCTCAGGTGGGGGAGCTGTGTTGTACCCTCTGTTCCCCCAGATTTCTGGCAGTAGAGGGCAGTATTTCCGTGACCAGAAGAGCTTCCTTTTGGCGGAGAACAGGAGTCAGGGCTGGCCAAAGCCCCCCGTCATGTTTAAGGATGGCACTCTCTCAGAAGATAGTGCTCTGAAATGCATATTTTCATGTAATCATTGCCAATTCTGTGAAATGAAATGCTTAGGAAAAGTTAGAGCTGATTGTTAATGTGTTGCACCTTAAAGTGCTGGCTGAGGGGGATTCCCTCCCATCCTGCCTCAGAAGTCAGCTGTGTGGCCCAGGGCATAGCCTTTCTCTGAGCCTCAGACCGAGGTGAGCTGACAATGACCTTTGAATCTTCTAATTCATAAAAAGGACACTTAATTTTTGTGGCTTCTTTCAGAAATGGACATTTAAAAATTAAAAACATGAATTTACTTTGTCCAAGGAAATGCTTTTTCCAGAGTGATCTATGGATGAAAACAGGATTTTACTGACTTTTATCAAAGATTGACTCATCTGGCATCTTGTGCTCCCCATCCCACAAGTATGAGACCCTGGGCCAAATAGAACTGGGCGCCGAAATCTTGGGCCAGACTGGGCAAAGCAGAACACTAAAACATACCCAGCCCCGGAAACAAACTGGGGGTGAGGTGAGCAGAAAGAGGAGCTTGACCAGAGAGATCACTGACCTCTAATTTTTACTTTTTCAGCTAGGAATGGATGTTTCTTCAGCACTCTGCTTAGCAAGCCAGTCCTTTCCCAACCCTGACTTACCATCCATCCCCTACCACTCATCCCACTGAGCTTCAGCCCAGGCTAGAGCTGCTCTTTCCCTTAATCTAAGAAAGCCATCCTGCAATCTGTCTGGGGGAGTGTAGGGCACAGCTCTGCTGTAGATTGGATGGGGGTGGAGGAAGGGAATTGGGTCACTGAATTTGAGGGGAACATAAGGGGTTCGTGGTCTTGTGTTGGGGAAGTGGTGGAATCTGAGTACTTCAGGCCGGGCTTAGAAGAAATTACATAGTATTTGGGGGGGGGCAGCCATCTCCAACCCTGACTCCTGCCCCTCCCACCAAGCCCTCACCCAGGTTACTGCCAGTCATCCATGCCAGCTGCTCCCCCTCCCCAAAGTTGAGCAGGAACTCCCAGCCCTGGGATGAGGCTGCTTCATCAGATCCCCAGAGTTGGGAACAATGAGGGTCGAAGCCAACACTTCCCTCATTCCCAGTGGCCTGAGCTCACTTCCTTCCTCCTTCAAGCCCTCAGAGGGAGCCTCCCTAGCCTGACCAGGGTCGTCCCCCCCCCCCAGCTCCGCTCAGCTTTTCAATTTCTCCTCCTGTTCCCTGGGGGCTCTTTTTGATCAGGTAGTTGAGCATTCTGGACCCTCCTGCTATTGGAAGAATGGCCAGGGAGCCAAGAATTAAGTATCCCCAGGTATCCAGAATCTGGGGAAAGAGGATGAGCTCCCTGGATTATTTGATGTGGGGCAAGAAATCCATTAGTCAAATCAACAAGTGTTAATCATTAGCCACCAACAAACTTCACATTCCTGGATGAACTTTGAGTAGCCTCAAAGCAAGGCAAAAGGCCTTCTATCCCCCAGTGCCCTAACATTTGCAGTCTAGCTAGCTAGCCAGTTTTTGTCTGCAGAGGAGACCTCAAACAGCGGGCCCTGATACCCCTTGCTGCTGCACACCCCATCCGGAATAGAAAGGGGAACAGTAGTTTGGGAGTGGGGAGGATAAAATGGAGCTAGATAAAGGAAGGGGGCGTCCTACTTACCTACCCCATACCAGACACTGGTGTGTGTCAGTAATATGCACGGTATTCCAGTATCTGACGAACATACATCCACAGATTCCAAGGAATTGAAAGCTGTAAGAAATCTGAGGAAATATCCAGACCCATCCTCTTTTAGAGATGAGGATTTTTCAGACCCAAAGATGTTGAGATTTGTTGAAATTCACACAAATAAGTGGCATTGCCAGCATTCAGTCCCAAAGTGACCAGATATGATCTATCTTGCCACTACACACATGCACAAAGGAATATATGCATTGGATTACTTGCTGTCTAGGGGAGGGGAGTGGGAAGAAGGGAGGGAGAAAAATTTGGAACAGGAGGTTTTGCAAGAGTGAATGGTGAAAACTATCTTTGCATGCATTTTGAAAATAAAAAGCTATCAAAAAATTTTAAAGGAATATATGCATGCACAAATGCATATATGAAAACATGGATATACATATTCTTGGCTCTGAAGGCTTTGGGTGGATTTTCTCTGCTTTTAGTGGAAAAAACCTGACTCAGCTCCTGGAAGTTCCTTCTCTTGCCCTCCACCTCTTCTCCCCCCCCCCCCACCTTCCTGCCTCTTCCCTCCACACCCTACACCCTAACAGATAAAGCTTTCTTCCTCTGTGCCTAGCCTAATCCCTCTCTAGCTCGTCTCCCATTTCAACTCCTTCAGTGGCCTGAGCCACTAACCTGGCACTGCCCCTGGCATGGGCTTAGTTATTGAGCTGAATCCCTGAACAAGCTTCACCTTATTCATTTTCACTTTTGACTGAGGTCTCTCTAATGGTCAAAAGGCCATGGGGGAGATGGAGATGTCTGAAGCAGCTTCTCCCCTATCTTCTGTCCATTTCCTGACCCAGTACCCTCTGCCCAGATGATTCCCCCTTCACAGATCGTTTTCTTAACTCCCTGATTCCCACTTGGGACTTTGAAAGCTCCCAGAGGCCAGGGGTATTTGTGGAAGGGGAGGAGGGAGCCCAACCCAAGATGGGCCCCTAGGGAAAAGCATGGACTGGGGATGCCGGAGGGAAGTTGGGAGAGATTCTGGCCTCTTCCTGCCCACCCACCCGCCTCTGGTCATAGGTCTTTTCCTCTTGGAGGAGCAGCAGGAAATGAGGAAAGGGAGGGGATGGGACTTCTGCAGGAACACCAGGCACTAGGGACCAAGCTCTAGAGAGGCAGGAGGCAGCTAGAGGCAGTGATCCTAAGCATCGGGAGGAGTGAAGAGGAACAGAAGGTAGATACCGGGCTTTGACTTTCTGAATAATGTGGAAAAGCAGAAAGAAATTGTTCCTGGGGTCCTGAGAACAGTGAAGGGATCAGGAGTAGGATCAGGTAGAAGAGAACATCCATTTCTTTTTCCTGGCCCCAGTTTACCCAAGCCACAAGCATTAACGGAGAATCAGGTCCCAAAACAGGTGAGCCCAGTCAATTATGTTGCTGGGGGTTCGGGTGTGGATGGCTATGGGTGGAAGGAGTGCTGATAAAGTGCAAGTGATATCAGTGTGGTGGGGAAACCTGACAGGCTGAACTACCAGGATCACCATTTCTGCCCACAGGCAGATGGCTGGAGTCTCCCAGATTTGGGGAGGACACCACAAAGGGAACTGTATTTGATAGGAGGAAACCTATTTTATGGTCCTTTGTCTGGGGAAAAAAGGCAAAATTTGGACTTTGGACTCCTTGAACTTTGAAAGAAAGGGGAGTCTCCCTGCTTATGGGTGACTGAAGGGCTAGAATGTGTATGGGGTGAGGGGGAGTTTCTAGTAAGGGTAAGTGGGTGTGATTGACAGACAAGAACTAGGAAGGGGAGTGGGGTTCTGGGGCCCTAGAGCTGGTGAAGCAGGTTTTTGAAGAGTTAAGCCAGCCGGAGGTTGGGAAGACTGGAACTTCCTGCAGGATTTCTCTCAGGTTTCCTGCCCCATTTCAGGAGCTCAACAAGGTCTATTGGCCTCCCTTTTGTTTGAAGCCTGGAGGCCCCCTCCCCAAGCTGAGGGCTTAGCCTTGTCTGTATCCTCCCACTCCAACAGTGGTCATGAGGGAAAGAACAGGTTCCTAAGAGGAAATGGAGAGGGAGGGGCCTGTCGTCTGGACCTCAGTTTTCTCCTTGGAGCAGGGAATTGGGGACAAGACCCCCCTATCCCAGCAACTCCTCTCCCTCTTCCCTTGCTAATCCCACCCTCCCCCAGCTCCGGGACCAGGTGGCCACCAGCCTCCTCCCCCAGTTCAGTCAGGCATTCCCTGGACAGAGGCCTGTTGTCTTAGCAACGAAGGCATTCAGTCAAAGCCCCAGCCCCCGGGGGGAGTCTATGGGGCCCTCTGGGAGAAAGGGACCCAGCTGTTACCCACCCTCCTTCTTCTCCATCCCCCACGGTGCTTTAAGATATGATGAGGGTCTGGGGACATCTAGGCAAGGATCCCACCTGGCCCGATCGGATGGACCCTAGAGATCAGGGATCAGCCAGGATTTGAACTCCAGGGCTGAGTCCCCGGGGGAATACGAGGGCTAGGGGAGAAGGGACCCGAACCAGCTGCCGGGACGGGGTTATTGTTAGTGGATCTGTAACCCTGGGGCCCCCGGGAGGTCAGGCTAGTGCCCAGGAGCTGAAAACTGCCCTCTTCTCAAGGGAAGGGGGAGATCAGCCACAGGGCAGTGTTTCAGGGAAGGAGAAGAGAGGACACGAAAGGTCCGGGATGGACCGGGTTATCGCCTCCATCTGCGCTCCTACCCCCGCCTTCGCCTCTACTCGCACCCTTTTCAGTGGTTAGTTTCTGCCTGTCTCTTTAAAGCGATAGAAGCGCCTCGGCAGGAGCCAGGCCATACCATTTGCTTCACGGAGGAGGGGGAAACGGAGTTAAGATTCCCCGCTCCGCGGAGGGACGGTGGGGGGGGGACGCCTTGCCCCACGAGGCATTTTCGCGTTCCCAGGTGAAAAATGTCTTCCTTCCAGGAAACCGGGGAGGTTCCTCGACAAAGGTCTTTTCCAACCTGGCAGCACAAAATATTCTCCCCCACCTGGCTCCCTGCAGACTGCCCAGGTCCCGCCCTCCCTCTGATCTTTTAAAGGGGCCGCGCCGGGCCAAGGGGGTGGGGCCGTGGGAGGGAAAGTTGGAACGGTTGCGAAGAACCGAGTAAGGGCTCGAGGGTCCGGGGCTTGGAGCTTTGGGTGCCGGTGACCATGGGGGTGGCTCGGGCCCTCGGTGTGAGGTGAGTAAGTGCCGGTGGCTCTTCGCCCCCAGATTCTCCCGGGGGATCTGCGCCCCTAGCCTTGGCACCGGTGCCGGCCGCCTCTCGGTCCCGCCGCGGGAGCCTGGCCCGTTCCCGGTTCCCAGCCCGGACCAGGCGGGCGCGGGACCCACGTGCGGCTGGGGGCGGGGGACTAGGGACCAAGCCGCCAACAAAGGGGGCTTGTTCTGCCGAGAGGGGCCCCGGGCGGGGAAGGGGGGAGCCCGAGCGCACGGGCCGGAGAGGGGAGCTGGGGCGGCCGTAGCCGTGGCCTTGGCCGTGGCCGAGTCAGCATTCCGGGAGCGCTTGGCTGGAAGGGAGCCCTGCCCTACCCTGCCCTGCCCTGCCCCAGCCCCGCCGGCAGCCGCTCCCCACCGTGGGAGGTCCGGACTCCTCCGGCCGGGACTCTCTCCTGGCCGGTCTCGAAGCTGCCTTTGTTCTTCTACCCTGGAGTAGCTTGAGGCTGAGCGGTTTGCAAAGGGAGAGTTGGGGTTGCAAGGGACCCGAGCTTCATGAAAGAGGCCCGTGGTCTAGTCCAACCCCTCCATCTTACACGGAAGGAAAGTGAATCGAAGTGCCTTAGCCAGAGAGTTGAGGGACTTCGTAATAGATATAATTAGAATGGGCCTTAAAAGTCCTGTGCAACTAACTTGAGTGGGAAGGAATGGAAACTGCCTTGGGAAACTCCCGAGCTATCCCGGAGACCACTAATTCCCCTCCTCTCCCTCCTCCTAGCAGGTCCTGAGCCAGCCCTGCAGCTTGCAACAAGAGCCCCCCATGATGTGGGCAGCTGCCAGGACGGCCCTGGCCCTGACCCTCCTGGTGTCGCTGGCCTCCGCAGGGCCCAGAATCGATGAGCCAAAGCCTACCGCCCCACCCATCTTTACCCGGCGCCCCTTCCTGGTGGCTTGGAACGCCCCAACCCAGGACTGCAAACCAAGATTCAAGGTGGAGCTAGACTTCTCCATCTTTGATGTTAAGGCGTCACCCAACGAAGGCTTCGTGGATCAGAATCTCACCATTTTCTATCGAAATCGCCTGGGCTACTACCCTTACCATGACTCGCACCTGCGACCGGTCCATGGGGGTGTGCCTCAGAATAGTAGCCTGATGGACCACCTGGAGCGCTTGCCGGAAGGGGTTCGACACTATATCAGGTCACCTGACCGAGAAGGTCTGGCCGTCATTGACTGGGAGGACTGGCGCCCAGTCTGGATCAGAAACTGGCAGAGCAAGGATGTGTACCGGAAGGTCTCCCGCCAACTCGTCAGTTCCCGACACCCCACCTGGTCCCCAGAGCAGGTGGGCAAGCAGGCCCAGTACGAGTTTGAGTTTGCTGCCCGGCAGTTCATGCTGGAGACCCTGCGATGGGCAAAGGAAACTCGGCCCCGCCAGCTCTGGGGTTTCTACCTCTTCCCTGACTGTTACAACCACGACTACGTGCAGAATTGGTCCAGCTACACAGGCCGCTGCCCAGATGTTGAGGTCTCAAGGAATGACCAGCTGGCCTGGCTCTGGGCAGAGAGCAGTGCCCTCTACCCTTCCATTTACCTGGATCCCATGCTAAAGTCCTCGCCAAATGGTCGCAAGTTTGTGCGCTACCGCGTGGGGGAAGCCCTGAGGGTGGCCCGGGAGCACCACGCTGGCTACTCCCTCCCAGTCTTCGTCTATACACGCCCCACCTACACCCAGAGCCTCACGGGGCTCAGTGAGGTAACCCTGCTGAGAGAGCTAGGGCTGGAGGGGTGGGAAGTCACAAGTCAGTGATGCTGGGGACCTTGGAACTAAGGAGTCAAAGAGAAGGGATCCCTTAGACCTGCAGGGCCAAACTCCTCATTTTACAGATGGGGAGACTGAGGCCCTGAAAGGAGAAGGGATTGGCTGTTGCAAGGGATCATGGAGTCATAAGACTGGTGGTAGATGTAAGGGACTTTAGAAACCATTTGGCCAGCTCCCAAACTTCCCCAACTGAAAGTGAGATGGGAGAGGCTGTCTTCAGGAGGCCAAACTAAGCCTAGTACTTAGGAGTCTTCCTACACTGGCTCCACAACCCTCAGGCCCCGTTGCCCAAGGAAGGAGGTCTTCTGAGTTTAGATAGAGCCTTGCTAATGTCCCTGGCTTAGAATTTCCAGAGTGGGAAGGAAGTTGAATAAGCCCCTTGTGGGGGGGGGGTACCTGGCAGAAATCGCCCTTCCTCATATACCTCAAAACATCTGGAAGGGAGAGAGAGCCGGCCTGGACTTGTCTGACGTGGGCCATTCTCTCTGCCTCTGATCTGAGGCTTGAAACCCTGCCCAGACAAGTCTGAGGAGACAGACAGAGGTTCCAGGAGGTAGAAGAAAGAAAAGGAGCAGGCTCTCTGTTTGTCCCCCCCCCCCCTTCGCTTGCAGTTCTGACCTGTCCTCTTCCTTCTAGATGGACCTCATCTCCACTATTGGGGAGAGTGCAGCTCTAGGGGCAGCTGGGATCATCATCTGGGGAGATGCAGATTATACCAAGAGTCCGGTAAGTGGAGCCATGGGGTATAAGAGTCTAGGTATGGACTGGCCCAACCAAAAGCCTTCCCCTTCCCCAAGAAAGGAGGAGGGTGATTTATGTATGGGGAAACTGAGGTTCAACAAGGGGAAGGGGCTTGCCCAAGTTAACCTAGTGAATAAATGGGGCAAACCTAGGATTCAAATCTAAGGTTTCCTGACTCTCAATTTAAGGCTCTTTCCATAGTCTGAAAGAGAAAAGCTGTCTACCAAAAAAAACCCAAACCAAAATAAAATAAAAACCACATCCCATAAACAAACAAGCCTTGGCTGAGATGCAAGGGCAATGTAATTGCCCACACAGTCAAGAAAGGCTTCTTACAAGTTCAGTTGCCGTCCTGACTTACCAGAAAATAGGAAGAAGGGCAGGAACTTTGTTCCCGTCATCTCTGGGGTGTTGAAATTAACCGAGATTGTCTGTGCTGGGAGGGGCATAGATTCACTGGATTTTGAAAGGACCGCCTAGTCCAGCCAGCTGAGACCATACTTAGAAATGGAGCCCTTCCCCCTCCCCCACACGGGACAGCCCCTCAAAGCCCTCCAGGGATGGTGTCTTCCCCTCCCAAGATAATCTCATTCCACTAAGGGAGAGGTGGGTTATTGTCTAACATCAAGCCTAAATTTGATTTGTTTTCTAGGGCCAAACCCAACAAATCAGAGCCCTATAAGTGCTTAAAGATAAAATATCAAAGGCAAAGAGGCTCTCAGAATGCAGAAGGTAGATCAGAGCCAGGGGCCCCTTAAAATGTGAAGGAAGAATGTCATTGTTGGGAGCACTCTTAGAACACAGACTGTCAGAGCTGGGAAGGACTTTAGAATTAGGAGCAGGATTCAGAGGAGCCCTAAAATCCAAACTATTCATTTTGCAAAGGGAAATCTAAGGCTGAGAAGTTCATATTAAGTTCCCTGTCCCATCCCTGGCTTAGTAGTTAGTTCCATGATCTCCCCACAAACACGCTCCTTTTCTCTGCCCTTCGCTCCCTGTTCTCCCCCATTTTTCCCTGAACTTGCATTTAAAGGAAAGGGGAAATGTGTCTTTGTTCCAGCAGCTGCTCCTAGCTTCTCTCCCCACCCCTCCGCCTATCTTGAGTGCCTCCCCAGCCAGGAAAGGGGTGGGGATGGGAGCCTGAAGGAATAGGATCCGGCCTCAGAATCCCTACCCCCCTCACCATTGTCCCTCTTTCTGGGGCCATTGAATACATACATAACAGAGCACAGGGCAGACTCTTAGAGAGCTGCCTACAAACAAAGAGTCCAAGGAAAGGGGTCCTAGCAGAGGCGGTCTCCCTCGCTGCCTACTCCCAGTCCTCCAGCCAGCTTTGAGACAAATGGGTTTCTTTCCCCACTTTTCATTGGAGGGTGGGGGATTTGGCTGTAGCCTCCTGTACCCACCCATCTATGCCCAATTCCCTGCCCTAGTTGGTATTTTCTCCAAGACCTCACACAAAAGAATCCCACAGAGATCAGCAGAGGCGCCAAACCCCACGTTCAACTTATCAGGCACCCATAGATCAGAGCCTCCTTTAGGGCTCTGGAGACCCTTGCCCCTAAGGGGCTTTGTCTGATACAGAAGGATCCAAGAGAGACTGAAATAGATGAGATATTTGGGGAGGGGAGACTCCGCTTTCTCAGGCCCTGCAGGACTGTCCCAGGAAAGAGGAGGTGGTAGGGTCCAAGGTGGGGCTTGAAGGGAGGAAGGGACTTCAGCATGGAGTATGGGGTGTTCATTCCAGGTCCTAAGCCCCCTACTTAGCAGAGGTACAGATCAGGAGGTGGGACATGGCCCCTTACTCATGAGGATGGTTAGAGTCACTTCATTTGGCTCCTCTGCTCCCCATGCACTCCTTGGGAGAGACACAGGGTCTGATGGAAAGGAGTACAAGTCTGGGACCAGAATTCAAATCCTGACTCAAGTCCATACTTACTGGATGGCCTGATGCAGGGTGGTGACTGTAAGAAATGAATGCCTTGCCCCTGACCTGCTCTACCTTCCCTTCAGGAAACTTGCCAGAAAATCAAGGACTACCTGGAAAGCCGCCTGGCCCCTTACCTTGTGAACGTCTCAGAGGCAGCTTTCCGCTGCAGTGAGGACCTGTGCCACGGGCACGGACGGTGCCAGCGACGGCTGCCCAACTCCAATGCCTTCCTACACCTGAACCCCCGGAGCTTCCGGCTTCGTCCCGCCCAGGGCCCCAATGAACCCCTCTTTCGGGCTGAGGGCGAGTTCAGCCAGACTGACCTGGCCCAGCTCCAGGACAGCTTCCACTGCCAGTGCTACCAGGGCTGGCACGGGGAGAGCTGCCAGCACAGCCTCAAAGCCCCAAACAGAGGCTCTGCCAGTGGCCTATCGGGCCTGATAGCCCTGCTGGCCCTGGGCCACTTGGTCCTCCTCTGACTGCCGTAGATAGCTATGGCTGGGGCTTCCAGGAAAGAGCCAGTGATTTTAGATTGGTGTAGGGTCCCTGCCCAGGAGCCTGTAGCTGATGTAGTCGGGCTTAGGGGAGAGGAATAGC
This sequence comes from Myrmecobius fasciatus, assembly GCA_023553655.1. NCBI lineage: Eukaryota > Metazoa > Chordata > Mammalia > Dasyuromorphia > Myrmecobiidae > Myrmecobius > Myrmecobius fasciatus. The sequence goes on along the minus strand of JAJPUD010005102.1, from coordinate 81,268 downwards.
CCCCCCTTGGCCACAGACTCCTCCCCAGCCATGCTTTACATATCCCGTCACAGGGGTAGGGCCAGGAGCAGGGTGGGGTGTGGAGGGGGAGTAGCCTTCAACCCTTTGCCTATATTTCCCCCTGTTTTAAGGGGGGGGATGTTGAGAAGAGTTTGTATGAGTTGCTGCTGGGTGTCTCCCCGTCCTAGGGGAGGGGCTGTTAGTGGAGAATAGGGATGGGGGGCACGGCAGGGCCGTAGGGAGCCCCCTGCCCCTCTCCTCGCTATATTTTATTATTGTTATTGTTATTATTATTATTATTATTATTATTATTGGGATATTTTGTAAATTAAACAGAAAAACAAACAACTCTATGTAGAAATGTGAATGGAGTGCAGGGTTAGTGAGCAGGCCCTCGGTGCTCTCCGGGCCAGGAGCCAACCCTGGGGCTAATTGAGATCTTCCCACCACAAGGGAAGACCTGACATCTGGGACTCCACATTTGGTGGGATGGAGGATGGGGAAGCAGGATGGCAGCCCCCAAACAGCCTGGGCTCAGCTGAATGAGATGCCCGGAAGACCCTGTCTCTCTACTTAAACTTGCCCCCATTCCCCACTCCAGGGATAGACACCATCCAGAACAGAAGCTTCCTTCACCTCTCTCCCCCTTTTAATGAACTGCTTCTTCAGGCACTTAATGGTCCCCCCCTTCCTCAATAGATTGCTGCCCTGTAAGGGCTTAGCACCCACCCATCATATGGTGCCCTCAAAACCAAGGTTGTGTAGTGTGGGAGAGTTGGTGGGCTGGGGGTGGAGGAAATAGAATGTGACACTTGAGGGGGGTCTCTGAAGAGGGGGGCTCAGCATGGTTCTGGGCTCGGGGCCAGCCTTCCGCAGTGCTGTTTTTCCCATGGGCACGTTGCCCAGCTCTGTGGTTCTGGACCCTCTGCTTACATCCTTCACTGGGGTACTTCCCCAACCCTCCACCCCCAGGGGAGGAAGAAGGGGCCGAATCCATCTTCCCGAAGAGGAAAAACACCATGTTAGCTAGTTAATGCTGACCCTTGCACCCCTGATGCTGGGTCATGCGCTGGTCTGGGGAATCCCTTGTTCCCTAGGTGGGGTAAGGAGGCCCAGTTGGGCACCGAGCTGGCCCAGGCACACAGCAAGCAGTGGCAAAGATAAGACTAGGAGTAGGATTGCTGGATCCTGGTCCAGGCCCTTCTCTCTTCCTCTGTCCCACCACACATCTAACTGGGCTTCCTGATCACAGCCTCCAGCCAGCCCCTTTACCACATTGGCTTCTAGTAGTGTGTCTGCTGAGCCTCCACTCCTGAGCCCCCTAGTGGGCAATTTGCTCTCTGTAGCATAGGATTGGTTTTTCCAAAGCTAGAGCCCATCTATTCCTGCATTTCTGAATGATCTGGGCATCCCCGAGGTCAAAACTACATTTAATCATATCAAGATGTTTTAATTTCTAAAACAGTATATACCAAAAAGCTAGAATCCACATCAAATCCCATGATTCCACTTTGGAGGTTCCTGACGACCCCCCAATCTTCTAAACCCCTCTTTTCCATTGCCTCCCTCCCCCCTTTTCTTTTTTGCCAAGAAGGAACAGCCTCAATGAGGGTAAGGGACTTGCAAACTCTCACAGAGACAGGTTCAAATCTGGCTGTTCCACCACCTGCCGCTGGCTGAGAGGGACAAGCTTTACTTGGCTTCCTGCTCCTGCTCAGTCTCTGCTGAGAGCCTCCCTGGGGACTCCGGAGCTGCCCTGCCAGGAGCTCCATGTCTGGGGGTGGGAAGAGTTCTAGGGTTCAGAGCCCCTCCAGGGGCCCCAGGAACCACTGTGTTCAATCATGGGAGCTGAGCCTCCCCCTCCTGAGTGTCTCCCCTCTGCCCCCACAAAGTGGCATCATGGTAGTCCAAGTTGGGAGGACTCTCAGACTGTGGTTATTTCATTTTACAAAAAAAGAAACTGGCCCTGAGGAGGATAGGGGATGTAATCCCAAACCACTGAGGGAGTAAGAAGGAGAGCTGTAATTTGAACCCATCTGAAATCCAGCACCATTCCTAGTTAGGTCAGCTGCTCAGGGTTCCTGAGATCAGACACACGTGTTCAGGACAGAGCTGCCCGGCCCTCCAGCGCCTCTGTCCTAGGCTCCTAGGCCACCCGGGCCCCAGCTGGCCTCCCTCCCGGCCCACAAGATGGATACCCGTAGACTTCTTCCTCACTCACCTCCCCAGTGACAGTCAAGCCAGGAGCATAAAGGTTCCTGTGTCTACAACGCGCAAGGAATCATGTGGGAGGGGGTGTCCCCCATTCCTCCCCAGGTTTGGCCACAGCATAAGGACTAGTCCCTTTCCTAGGGCAGGACAGTGGAGTAGAAAGGCCTGGAGATGTGGGATTAAAGGTTGAACCTGTCTCCAACACTAGCTGTACAAGGGCCCTAGGCTCTCTGTTTCTCCACCTGAGGAAAGGACTTTCTAAGGCTCAAAAGGATAACATTGAATCATTATCCCTCTCTCAGGGCTTCTTCTCTTCTGTAATTGGGGAGGGGGGCTGGGAGATCACTAAGCGGGCTGTCAACTCTGGATTTTTAGGTTTCGTATCCGGAGGATCTCCGGATGTTGGGAGGACAGGTCAGGTAGAAAAAAGTATGGCCTTCCTTCTAGGAATAGCATCAGGTAGTATGGCCTGGTGCCAACCAAGAAGTCTGGGTAACAGGACAGCATCAGCAAAGCTGCCAAATGGGACAGGGGACAGGAGTGTCTATGTCTATGGGAGGGAGGATGGTGCAAGAGGACCAGAAAAGCCAAATGTTGCCTCAGGGCACTCGGGAAGAGTTGCCTGTAGTTGCCCCAGACTTGGCTGGGGAAACTGGCATTAACCCCCTGTTCTGCCACCCCAACCCCCTCGCCCACTAGCCTGCCCCAGCTTCAGCTCTCCTTTGGGCCAGAGTCTACATCACTAGCTGGCATTTCTTCCAAGGCCTTCTTGAGGCAAGAGTGACATCCCACACACACTTGGAGGAGAGGGACCCACAAGGGCTTGAAACCCCTGGCTGATGTCCCGGACCTGGCAGATCCTTGCTCTACTGGAGTTCTCACTGCTCATGAGTTCCTACTGTGCAAAGCCCTGTGCAGAGCTGGAGGTATAGAGACAGATGGGACATGACTCCTGCCCTCGTGATGCTTACAATCCACTGGAGAAAGGGGGTAACTATGCAAAAACAAAGGCAAGATCCTGGGGAAATCAAGAGCAACAGAGCCCTTTGAGGGTGTCTCAGACAACGGGCTTCTTCCTGCCCAGACCTAGAGAGAGACCACATGCTCAGTAGAGATCCCCTTTCTTCCTGAGGGTGTCTCCTCATATAGGAGGGCACAGCTGGCACCTGAGACCTTTCCCTGCTGTTGCCCTCTATCAGCTAGTATGGCCCGATGCCAACCAAGAAGTCTGGGTAACAGGACACCATTAGCCTGAGACCTGTGTCAGCAAAGCTGCCAAATGGGGCAGGGGCTTCCCTAAGAGCCCATGAGTCACAGGTAGGGAAGGGAAGGAAATAAGCATTTATTTTACCTACTGTATATCAGACACAGCTGAGACTTACAAATATCTCATTTAATCCTCACCAGGGATGATGGGGGCTATTATGACCCCATTCTACAGCACGAGAGGAAGATTCTGTTTTAACTGTCTCCAACCATTATCTGATCTTCCCCACCTCTTTTTAATTTTTTTTATAAAGCTTTTTATTTTTAAAACACATGCAGGGATAATTTGACAACATTAACCCTTGCATAGCCTTGTGTTTCAGATTTTCTCCTTCTTCCCCTCACCCCCTCCCCTAGATGGCAAGCAACCCACCTCATTTTTTTTTAAGGCAGGGTTAAGTGACTTGTTCAGGTTCCCACAGCTAGGAAGTATCTGAGGTTAGATTTGAACCCAGATCCCAGGGTTCTAGCTATCCCTGTTACCTAGCTATTCTACTGATTCTTCAAGCTTCTTGGATGGCAAAACTCTTGACCATGGAGTGAAGAGAATGGTGAACCTTGAATCAGGAGACTAAGATTTGAGGCTCAGCTCTGTCACAACCTTTGTAATCTTGGGGAAATCCCTTAACCTCTCTGCCATAGTCCAAACTCTTCTCCCCTCATATTCCCTGCAATACCCCACTCCCCTCACACCTAGAGTGTACTGGTAAATATTTAACAACTGACTCTCTTAAAATGTCTCTTCCCCCACCAGGGTGAGCTAGTCAATGTATAACAACTGGCTCTCCAAAAATGCCTGCAATATCCTCCCTCCCCAAATCAGGGATATGATAGTAAATGTTTTCACAACCAGTTTTCTGAACATCCCCACTACGTTTTTCAGTTCAATCTACATTTTAACATTTTCTCCACCACCTTTAAGTTTTGACAATCAACAAAATAAAAATCAAGCCCCTATTTGTAGCATTTGCCAGTTACCAAGAAATACAATGCTTACACTGAAGATTTAATGATCAGGACCTCTTCCCTCCTCCCTCTTAGCTGAGGACTTGGCCTTCCACATTATTCAGAAAACAGAGACCATTGATTAGAAGCTTCTCTTTTCCTCAGCTCCACAAAATAAATAAATAAATAAATAAAATAAAATTTAAAAATTAAAAAAAAAATTCCTTTCTGTAATCCACTCTTCTCCCTTCCTTTAATCCAGTATCTGAGAAAAAGATTACTTTTTTCCTAAAGGCAATCACTATCTGGCCTCCTTCAGGAACTCAGCCTCTCAGTCATAAATCAGTGGAGAAGCATTTAGTAAATGTTCACAATGTGTCCAGCACTGTGCTGAGTGCTAAGATAACAAATATTTTTTTTTCATGTGATAGTTCTTTTTTGTTTTTTTTGTTTTTGTTTTTGTTTTTTTATTGAAGCTTTTTATTTGTATAACATATGTATGGGTAGTTCCCCAACGTTGATCTTTACAAAGCTTTCCATTACAAATTTTACACCCAGTCCCCTCCCCTCCCCTAAATGGCAGGAAGTCCACTACATGCTAATAATGTTGAAATGCTTGAGAAGTTATGCAAGAAAAATCCTATCTACAAGAAAAAAAAAGAATCAGAGAAAGGCAACACAATGCAAACAAATGTCAGTAGAGATCATGAAAATGTTACGTTGTGGTCCATATTTCATTTCCCTCTCACTGGGTGTATATGGTTTTCTTCAGTGAACAATTGGAGCTGGTTTGAGACAATTCTTTGTTGCAGAGAGCCATGTCCATCAGAATTGATCATCATGTAATACTGTTGTTGCCGTGTATGATGATCTCCTGGTTCTGCTCGTTTCACTCAGCATCAGTTCATGCAAGTCTCTCCAGGCCTCTCTGAAATCGTCCTGCTGGTCATTTCTTACAGAGCAATAATATTCCATAACATTCATATACCATAATTTATTCAGCCAGTCTCCAATTGATGGGCATCCCTTCAGTTTCCAGTTTCTAGCCACCACAAAAAGGGCTGCCACAAACATTCTTGCACATGTGGGTCCCTTTCCCTCCTCTAAGATCTCTTTGGGATATAGGCCCAGTAGAAACACTGCTGGGTCAAAGGGTATGCACAGTTTGACTACTTTTTGGGCATAGTTCCAAGTTGCTCTCCAGAATGGTTGGATCCGTTCACAGTTCCACCAACAATGTATCAGTGTCCCAGTTTTCCCACATCCCCTCCAACATTCGTCGTTATCTTTTCCTGTCATTTTAGCCAATCTGACAGGTGTGTAGTGGTATCTCAGAGTTGTCTTAATTTGCATTTGTCTGATCAATAGTGATTTGGAGCACCTTTTCATGTGACTACAGATGGTTTTAATTTCATCATCTGAAAATTGTCTGTTCATATCCCTTGACCACTTATCTATTGAAGAGTGGCTTGAATTCTTATATATATGAGACAATTCTCTATATATTTTAGAAATGAGGCCTTTATCAGAACCATTAAATGTAAAGATGATTTCCCAATTTGATGCTTCCCTCCTAATCTTGTCTGCATTTGTTTTTTTTGTACAGAAACTTTTTAACTTAAAATAATCAAAATTATCCATCTGGTGTTCAATTAGGAGTTCCAGGTCTTCTTTGGACATAAATTTATTCCATCTCCACAGGTCTGAGAGATAAATTATATTACGTTCCTCTAACTTGCCTACAAAGTCCCTCTTTATATCTAGATCATGAACCCATTTAGATCTTATCTTGGTGTGTGGTGTTAGGTATGGGTCAAGCCCTAATTTCTTCCACACTAGTTTCCAATTTTCAGATCATGATGCAATAAAAATCACATGCAATATAAGTCCAGGAGAAAATAAACCAAAAGGTAATTGGAAATTAAATAATCTAATCCTGAAGAATGAATGGGTGAAAGAGCAAATCATAGACACAATCAATAATTTCATCCAGGAGAATGACAATAAGGAGACAACATACCAAAATTTGTGGGATACGGCCAAAGCAGTTTTAAGGGGCAATTTTATATCTCTAGATGCTTACTTGCATAAAATAGAGAAAGAAAAGATCAACGAATTGGGCTTATTATTAAAAAAACTAGAAAAAGAACAAATTAAAAACCCTCAATTAAATACCAAATTGGAAATT
>JAJPUD010005102.1:16265-53588 GCA_023553655.1 Myrmecobius fasciatus | reverse complement strand
TGTTGAAGAGAGCCATATACACCCAGAGAGAGGGATGTGAAATGTGGACCACAACATAACATTCTCATACTCCTTGATTGATGTTTGCTTACATTGTGTTTCCTTTATCTGATATATCGTTTGTGTAGACAAGATTTTTCTTGCACAACAATGACAAGTTTGGAAATATGTATACATATATTCGATTTGCCAATATTTTAACATAATTAACATGTAGTGGATATCCTGCCATCTAGGGGAGGGGTGGGGAGTTGGGGGGAAAAATTTGTAACGGAAAGCTATGTAAGGGTTATTGTTGAAGAATTACCCACACATATGTTATGCAAATAAAATAAAATAATAATAATAAAAAAAATCTCTTTGGGATATAGGCCCAGTAGAAACACTGTTGGGTCAAATGGTATGCATAGTTTGATAACTTTTTGAGCATAGTTCCAAATTGCTTTCCAGAATGGTTGGATCCTTTCACAGTTCCACCAACAATGTATCAGTGTCCCAGTTTTCCCACATCCCCTCCAACATTTGTCATTATCATTTCCTGTCATTTTAGCCAATCTGACAGGTGTGTAGTGGTATCTCAGTTGTCTTAATTTGCATTTCTCTGATCAATAGTGACTTGGAGCACCTTTTCATGTGACTAGAAATGGTTTCAATTTCTTCATCTGAAAATTGTCTGTTCATATCTTTTGACCATTTATCAATTGGAGAATGGTTTGAATTCTTATATATTTGAGTCAATTCTCGATATATTTTAGAAATGAGGCCTTTATCAGAACCTTTGGATGTGAAAATATTTTCCCAGTTTACTGCTACCCTTCTAATCTTGTCTGCATTCATTTTGTTTGTACAAAAACTTTTTAACTTGATATAGTCAAACATCTATTTTGTGATTAATGAGAACCTCTAGTTCTTCTTTGGTCACAAATTCCTTCCCCCTCCACAGGTCTGAGAGGTAAACCATCCTACATTGTTCTAATTTATTTATAATATCATTCTTTATGCCTAGATCATGAATCCATTTTGACCTTATCTTGGTATATGGTGTTAGGTGTGGGTCAATGCCTAATTTCTTCCAGACTAGTTTCCAATTATCCCAGCAGTTTTTGTCAAATAGTGAGTTTTTATCCCAAAAACTGGGGTCTTTGGGTTTGTCAAACACTAGATTACTATTGTCATTGAGTATTTTGTTCTGTGAACCTAACCTATTCCACTGATCCACTACTCTATTTCTTATCCAGTACCAAATGGTTTTGGTGACCACTGCTTTATAATATAGTTTTAGATCTGGTGCAGCTAGGCCACCCTCATTTGCATTTTTTTTCATTAATTCCCTTGAAATTCTTGACCTTTTGTTTTTCCAGATGAATTTTGTTGTTATTTTTTCTAGTTCAGTTAAATAATCTCTTGGGAGTTTGATTGGTATAGCACTAAATAGATAGATTAGTTTAAGTAGTATTGCCATCTTTATGATATTCGCTCAACCTATCCAAGAGCACTTGATGTTTTTCCAATTGTTTAGATCTGACTTTATTTGTGTGGAGAGTGTTTTGTAGCTTTGCTCATATAGATCCTGACTTTCCCTTGGCAGATATATTCCCAAATATTTTATACTATCGATAGTTATTTTGAATGGAATTTTTCTTTGTATCTCTTGCTGTTGCATTTTGTTGGTGATGTATAAAAATGCTGGTGATTTATGTGGATTTATTTTGTATCCTGCAATTTTGCTAAAGTTGTGGATTAATTCTAATAGTTTTTTAGTTGATTCTCTAGGGTTCTCTAAGTAGACCATCATATCATCTGCAAAGAGTGATAATTTGGTTTCCTCATGACATACTCTAATTCCTTTAATCTCTTTTTCTTGTCTTATTGCCAAGGCTAGCATTTCTAATACAATATTGAATAGTAATGGTGATAGTGGGCAACCTTGTTTCACCCCTGATCTTATTGGGAATGGTTCCAATTTATCACCATTACATATGATGCTAGCTGATGGTTTTAAATAGATGCTACCGACTATTTTAAGGAAAAGTCCATTAATTCCTATACTCTCTAATGTTTTTAATAGGAATGGATGTTGGATTTTATCAAATGCTTTTTCTGCATCTATTGAGATTATCATGTTTTTTGTTAATTTGGTTATTAATATAGTCAATTATGTTAATAGCTTTCCTAATATTGAACCATCCCTGCATTCCTGGTATAAATCCTACTTGGTCATGGTGCATTATTCTGGGAATGATTTTCTGTAATCTCTTTGCCAATATTTTATTTAAGATTTTTGCATCAATATTCATTAAGGAGATTGGTCTATAATTTTCTTTCTCTGTTTTTGTTTTACCTGGTTTAGGTATCAGTACCATGTCTGTATCATAAAAGGAGTTTGGTAGAAGTCCTTCATTTCCTATTTTTTCAAATAGTTTATATAATATTGGAGTTAATTGTTCTTTAAATGTTTGGTAGAATTCACATGTAAATCCATATGGTCCTGGGGATTTTTTCTTAGGGAGTTGATTAATGACTTGTTCTATTTCTTTTTCTAAAATGGGACTATTTAAGTAATTTATTTCCTCTTCTGTTAATCTGGGCAATCTATATTTTTGTAGATATTCCTCCATTTCACTTAGGTTATCAAATTTATTGGCATACAGTTGGGCAAAGTAACTCCTGACTATTGCTCTAATTTCCTCTTCATTGGTGGAAAGTTCTCCCTTTTCATTTTTGAGAGTAACAATTTGATTTTCCTCTTTCCTTTTTCTAATTAAATTAACTAGAGGTTTATCTATTTTGTTGGTTTTTTCATAAAACCAACTTTTAGTTTTATTTATTAATGCAATAGTTTTTTTTTTTACTTTCAATTTTACTAATCTCTCCTTTTATTTTTAGGATTTCAAGTTTGGTATTTGATTGGGGGTTTTTAATTTGTTCTTTCTCTAGCTTTTTTAGTTGCAAGCCCAATTCATTGATTTTCTCTTTCTCTATTTTATGCAAATAAGCATCTAGAGATACAAAATTTCCCCTTATTACCGCTTTGGCTGTATCCCACAAATTTTGGTATGTTGTCTCATTATTGTCATTCTCTTGGATGAAATTAGTAATTGTGTCTGCAATTTGCTGTTTCACCCATTCATTCTTTAGGATAAAATTATTTAGTTTACAATTGGTTTTTGGTCTATTTTCTCCTGGCCTTATATTGCATGTGATTTTTATTCCATCATGATCGGAAAAAAATACATTTATTATTTCTGCCTTCCTGCATTTGATTTTGAGGTTTTTGTGTCCTAACACATGGTCAATTTTTGTATAAGTTCCATGGACTGCTGAGAAAAAAGTAAACTCCTTTCTGGCTCCATTTAATTTCCTCCAAAGATCTATCATACCTAACTTTTCTAACATTTTGTTTACCTCCTTAACTTCTTTCTTATTTATTTTGTGGTTTGATTTATCAAGTTCTGAGAGAGGGAGGTTGAGATCCCCCACTATTATAGTTTTGCTGTCTATTTCTTCTTGCATCTCTCTGAACTTTTCCTCTAGGAATTTCCATGCTATACCACTTGGTACATATATGTGTAGTATTGATATTGCTTCATTATCTATGGTACCCTTTAGGAAGATATAATTTCCTTCTTTGTCTCTTTTAATTAAGTCTATCTTTGCTTTTACTTGGTCTGAGATCAGGATTGCTACCCCTGCTTTTTTTTGTTCACCTGAAGCATAATAGATTCTGCTCCAGCCTTTTACCTTCCCCCTGTATGTATCTCTATGTTTTAGATGTGTTTCTTGTATACAACATATTGTTGGATTCTGGTTTTTAATCCAGTCTGCTATCTGCTTCTGCTTTAAGGGAGAGTTCATTCCATTCACATTTACAGTTAAAATAACTAATTATGTATTTCCTGCCATCTTATTTACCCTAGCTTATGCTTTTCTCTTTCTTATCCCCTTTCCCTCCTTCCTACTATTTTGCTTTTGATAACCACTTCCCTCAAACAATCCTTCCCCTTTAGAGCCAAACCCACCCCCTTTCCCCCCTTTCCCTCCTGTTTCCTTATAAGTATGTCTATTATTCCCTCAGAGCCAAATCTGATGAGATGGAGATTAACCCAATTCTCATTCCCCTCCCTTTTTTCCCCTCAATCACTATAGGTTTTCTTTGATGTAATTTCCCTTATTTTACCTCCTTTTCCTCTTCTTCCAGTGTTATCCCTTTTCTACCTTTAATTTCTTTTTGTAAAACCTACATTTCTCTTATCAAAAGAGATTTAGAGCACTTTTTCATATACCTATAATTAGCTTTAATTTCTTCATCTGAAAACTGCCTGTTTGTATCCTCTGATCATTTATCAACTGAGAAATGGTTGGTATTCTTATAAATTCTGTTCTTTATATATTTGAGAAATGAGACCTTTATCAGAGACAATTGGTGTAAAGATTGTTTCAAAACTTTCTGCTTTCCTTCTAATCTTGGTTTCATGGAATCTCTTGGAAGAAACAAGTGTCTTGTTAGTCCCTACATATAGACCTCATTTCATATTTCAAACTACCTTTTCATTTTGCTTGGCTAACTACTACTGGGAATCTTCCCCCAGAAGAATACTAAGTGAAGGGGATGTGAGAAAACTAAGATATTAATGCATTGTTAATGTAGTTGTGAAATGATCCAACCATTCTGGAGAGCAATTTAGAACTATGCCCACAGGGCATAAAACTGCATATCCTTTGATCTCACAATGTATTGGGTCTATATCTAAATGAGATCCTAAAAGAGAGAAAAGGATCCACAAGTGCAAAAATGTTTGTGGCAGCTCTTTTTGTAATGGCAAGGTACTGGAAACTGAGTGGATGCCCATCAATTGGGGAATGGCTTTATAAGTTATGGTATATAAATATAATGAAATACTGTTCTATAAGAAATGATGAACAGGGTGACTTCAGAAAAGCCTGGAAAGACTTACATGAACTGATGCTCAGTGAATCGAGTAGAACCAAGAGAATATTGTGCACAGTAACAAGATTATGTGATGATCAACTGTGATGGACTTGGCTCTTCTCAACAATATGGTGATTCAAGGCAATTCTAATAGACTTGTGATAGAAAATGCCATTGACATCTAGAGAGAGAATTATGGAGAATACAGAGCAGAGCATAGTATTTTCACCCTTTTTTTTGTTTGCTTTTTTTCTTTTTCATGATTTTTCCCCTTTTGGTCTGATTTTTCTTGCACAACATGACAAATATGGAAGTATGTTTAAAAGAATTACAAATTTTAAAAAGAATACTAAGTCCTTATCTACTGCCTCATCTGCCCTTCATTTTAATTACTTGTTACTGATATCCATTGAACCCCAAATCTTTATCTTTCCACTCTTCAAGACAGGGTTCAAACCCACCTTTTCCAGTAAGTTTTTCCTGACCATTTCAGGCATTAGGAATGAGTCCAGTATTTGAAGCCATGGGACCTGGCTTCAAATCCTGTCTCTGCCACTTACTACTTGCATGAGGTTGGGCAATCTCTGTGATCCTGTGGTCTGATGAGCTACTAAGGACAGTAGAAATACGTAGGGCCAACTGGGCTGGGAATGAGCTGGAGCAACAGTGGAGAAGAATGGAAAGGATCTGAGGCACAAAAACCAAGACAGGAAGAAAATTCTCCAGTTGGAGAAGGCTAGAGCCCTAGGGGTCTGTTTTCCAATAGTGTCCAAATTATAGAGACTTCAAATGCTAGACAGAAGAGCTTGGAATACTAAATGCAGGAGGCTCTAGCAAGCCAAGGAAAGGTTTGAACAGGAAATTAAGGTAGGGTCTGACAGAAAGGAGCCTTAGTCACTCAATCCTGATCCTGGCCCTGTGTTTTCCCAGAATGACCAAAGACAATGATCCCTTTTCTGGTTCTTTCCTTTCCTGGCAGACATACATACTTGTGTCCCTGGAACAAGGACATCATATGGATCCAAAATTGGTCTCATAATCAGAGCTCCCCCCTCCCCCACTAGCCCTGACTGGGCTATCTCTGTGTTTACCTCATGGTATCCTTTGGAAAAAACAAGTGCCTTGTCAGGCCCGCACATAGACCCTCCCCATTTCATATTCCAAACTACCCATCTTTTGCTTGTTAACTATTATTGAGAATCTGCCTCCATAAGAATACTAAGTCCTTGTCCACTACCTCAGCTGCCCTTCATTATAGTTACTTTTTTACTGTTACCCTCTGAGTTCCAAATCTTCATCTTTCCATCCTTCAAAATCTGGGTCCAAACTCACCTTTTCTAGTCAGTTCTTCTTGACCATTTCAGCTTACAGGAATGAGTACAGTATTTGAAGTCTGGCTTCAAATACTGTCTCTGCCACTTACTACCTTTATGAGCTTGGATCATCTCTGTGGTTCTGTGATCTGATGAACTACTAAGAAGAATGGAAACATCCAGGGCCAGTGGGGATGGTAATGACTTGAGGCATCAGCAGAAAAAGAAGAATTTTGATCAAGAAAGACTTTGAGAGGCACCAAAGCAAAGACAGGAAGAAAATTGGAAGAATTGCACTGGATTAGAGCCACTTAATTTCTTGGGGGTCTCAGTTTCCCAATCTTTAAAATAAGGGGATTAGCCTAGATGGTCTCTGAAGTCCTATGATCTTGTGATCCTTTCTTTAAACTTCCAAGGTAAGACTTTATTTGGTCTGGGGTTGTTTTGTTTTTCTAGCATATTTTTTAATTAAAGCTTTTTTTTAAATTAAAAACTTTTTATTTACAAAACATATGAGTGATTTTTCTACATTAACCTTTGCAAAACTTTTTTTTTGTTCCAAGCTTTTCCCCTCCTTCTCCCCACCCCCCACCCCTAGACGACAGGTAATCTAATACATGCTAAATATGTTAAATTATATGACAAATCCAATATATGTATACATATCTATACAGTTATTTTACTGCACAAGAAACATCAGATCTAGAAAAGGAGAAAATAAAACAATCTAAGAAGGAAAACAAAATGCAAGCAAATATTCACAGAAAACATTAAACTGCTGTGTTGTGGTCCACACTCAGTTCCCTCAGGTCTCTCTCTAGATGTATATATATGACTATCTTCATCGCTGAACAATAGGAACTGGTTTGAATCACATCATTGTTGAAGAGAACCATGTCCATCAGAATTGATCATCATATAGTATTGTTGTTGCTGTGTATAATGTTCTCCTGGTTCTGCTGATTTCATTCATCATCAATTCATGCAAGTCTCTCCAGGCCTCTCTGAAATCATCCTGCTGGTCGTTTCTTACCAAACAATAACATTCCATGATATTCGTATACTATAATTTATTCAGCCATTCTCCAATTGATGGGCATCCATTCAGTTTCCAGTTTCTAGCCACTACAAAAAGGGCTGCCACAAACATTCTTGCACATGTGGGTCCCTTTCCCTCCTTTAAGATCTCTTTGGGATATATGCCCAGTAGAAACACTGCTGGGTCAAATGGTATGTACAGTTTGATAACTTTTTGAGCATAGTTCCAGATTGCTCTCCAGAATGGTTGGATCCTTTCACAGTTCCACCAACAATGTATCAGTGTCCCAGTTTTCCCACATCCCCTCCAACATTCGTCATTATCTTTTCCTGTCATATTAGCCAATCTGACAGGTGTGTAGTGGTATCTCAGAGTTGTCTTAATTTGCATTTGTCTGATCAATAGTGATTTGGAGCACCTTTTCATGTGACTAGAAATAGTTTCAATTTCTTCATCTGAAAATTGTCTGCTCATATTAAAGCTTTTTATTTGCAAAACATATGCATGGGCAATTTTTCAACATTGATCCTTGAAAAGCTTTCTGTTACAAATTTTTCTCTTCTTCCCTCCACCCCCTCTCCTACATGATAAGTAGTCTAATACATGTTAATTATGTTAAAATATATGAAAAATTGAATATATATGTACATATTTATACAGTTATCTTGCTGTACAAGAAAAATCAGATCTACAAGAAAAAAAAAGCCTGAGAAGGAAAACAAAATGCAAGCAAACATCAACAGAAAGCATGAAAATGCTATTTATGGTCCACACTCAGATCCCACAGACCTCTCTCTGGGTGTATATGACTTTCTTCATCACTGAACAATTGGAACTGGTTTGAAACATCTCATTGTTGAAGAGAACCATGTCCATCAGAATTGATCATTGGAATTTTTTAAAAAGTGTTATAAAAACAGCAACAAAAATAAACAAACAAGCAAAAACAACAACAACAACAACAACAAAACCAACAACACAATGATCCAAGATAATTCCAAAGGATTCATGCTGAAAAATGCTACTCATCTTCTAAGAAAGAACTGATGAAATGTGAATACAGATTAAAGCATACTTTTTTAAAACTTTATTTTTCTTGGGTTTTTGTTGTTTTTATAACACTTTTTTTTTAAAAAAAATTCCACCCCTGTCCTTTGTAACAAAGCTGAAAGAAGAGATGAGAAAAAAAAATTCAGCCAAACAAAACTAATCAGCCAAGTCTCAAAATGCCTAGGCATCCCTCCCCCACACCCCATTTATTTTTTTATTTTTTGCTGTTTTTAAAAGAATTTATTTAGAATTTTGTTTTCCTAAGTTACATATAAAAACAATTTTTAACATTCATTTTTAAAACTTTGAGTTCCAGATTCTTTCCCTTCATTCCTCCTTACCTGCCCCCTCTTTATTGAGAATATAGACAATTTAATATAGATGTGGGGTCATGAAAAACATTTGTATAATAGTCATCTTGTGGAAGTTACCACAGGCAAAAGCAAAAACAAAAAACAAAAAACTTTAGAAAAATAAAGGTTTTTTTTTTTTTTTTTTTAAATATGCTTCAATCTACATTCAAACACTGTCAGTTCCTTTTCTGAGTCTGGATAGTATTTTTCATCCTAAGTCCTTCAGAGTTGTCTTGGATCATTATGTTGCTGACAATGATTATGTCATTCACAGCTTATCATCTTACAACATTGCTGTTACTTTGTTCACAGTGTATTTCGCTTTGCATCAGTTCATGGAAGTCTTTCCAAGTATTTCTGAGAAAATCCTGCTCATCATTTCCCATGGCATAATGTATTCCATCATAATTATAATACAACTATTCATTCAGCCATTTTCCAATTGATAGTCATATTCTCAGTTTCCAATTCCTTGCCCCCAGGAAAAAACTACTATAAACATTTTTTGCATCATATATGTCCTTTTCCTTTCCTTTTTTTTTTTTTAAATCTCTTTTAGGATGCAGGCATTGTATTACTACCATGGTTTTATAACCTTTTGGGCATAGTTCCAAATTGCTCTACAGAATGATTAAATCAGTTCACAACTGTGCTAACAGCGCATTAATGTTTCATTTTTCCAACATTTGTCATTTTCCTTTTTTGTCCTGTTAGGTAATCTAATACATATCCTTATGATTTCCCTTTTCTGCTTATCTTTTTATGCTTCTTCAGAGTCTGATATTTGAATATCAGATTTCCTATTTAGTTCTGGTCTTTTCATCAGAATGTTTAAAAATCCTTTATTTCATTGAATGTATATTCTCCCCTCTGAAGGATTATAAACAGTTTTGCTGGGTAAGGATTCTTATTTGTAATCCTAGCTCCTCTGCCTTTCAGAATATTATATTTCAAATCCTCCAATTCTTTAATATAGAAACTATTGAATCCTATGTTATCTTGACTGTAATTCCACAATATTTAAATTGTTTCTTCCTGACTGCTTGCAATATTTTCTCCTTGACTTGGGAGCTCTGGAATTTGGCTATAATATTCCTAGGAGTTTTATTTTGAGATCTCTTTCATTTTTATTTTACCTTCTGGTTTCAGAATATCAGGGCAATTTTCCATGACAATTTTTTGAAAGATGATGTCTAGACTCTTTCTTTCTTTATTGAGCATGGCTTCCAGGTAGTTCAATAATTTTTTAATTATCTCTCCTGGATCTATTTTCCAGGTCAGTTGTTTTTCCAATGAGATATTTCACATTGTCTTCTACTTTTAATGTACTTTTTAATTGTACTGTTTATTTCTTTGTAGTTTTTCATTTACTGTTTTATTGTTTTTTAGTGTTTATTATTTCTCATAAAGTGATTAGCTTTCATTTACTCAATTCTAATTTTTAAGGAATTATTGCCTTCAGGGGACTCTTGTATCTCCTTTTCCATGTAATCAATTCTATTTTTAAAAGAGTTGTTTTCTTCACTGGATTTCTCCCTTCTCCTCCCTCCCCCCCCCATCCCAATTAGGCTAATTCTGCTTTTAAAGGCATTCTTTTCTTCATTGGTTTTTTGTACTTTAACATTTATCGTAGTCTGGTTTTTAAAGTGTTATTTTCTTCAGTATTTTTTTTTTTTGATTACTCCTTTACCAAGCTGTTGACTTGTTTTTCATATTTTTTTTTCTATTTCTCTTACTTGATTTTCAAAATCCTTTTAAAATTCTTGCATGGCCTGAAGCCAATTAATATTTTTTTTGAGACTTTCAGTGTAAGAAATTTGACTTAATTATCTTTTGAGTGAATGTTTTGATCCTACTTGTCAAGCTAGTAACTTTCTATGGTCAGAACATTTTTCTGTTGTTTCCTCATTTTTCCAGTCTACTTCTTGACTTTTAACTCTTTTTAAAAGTGGGGCTCTGCTTCCAGGGTGAAGGTAACAATGTCTCAAGCTTCAGGGTTTTGGGACAGCTGTTTTCAGAGATGATTTAGGAATTTGTATGTTTTCAATTTACAAGGCTGAATGATCTAAGGAGAGTATTTACTACTCTCCTGGCCTGTGCTCTAGTCTGTAAGTGACCACAAGCACTTTTTTTTTTGGCACTGGAATTAAGTAGGGCCCTCACGCCAATGTGGCTGCAAGCTCCAATGAGCTGGCACTCTTTGCCCTCAAGACTGCCACCCAGGACTGTGACTTGTTTTCAAATATGGACAAAGCAATAGAGACCTGCCTCAGTATTAGCAAAGAGATTTCTATAATCTCCATATGACAAGTTGTTTTGTTTTTGTTTTTGTTTTTGTTTTTTCTGTTTGTTTTTTTACCCTCTTACCATCTGTGACCTGAGAATTTCAGAAGCTAATGCTGCTGCTGTTGATTCAGTAGCTCCTATGGTTCACTCCTGGTTTGCTGGGTCTGGGATTATGCTGGACTGTGTTCCACTTTCACTCTAGTGAAACAGGACTTTCTTTTCTTTTCTTTTTTTTTTTTTTGTTCTGAGGCAATTGGGACTTGCCCAGAGTCACATAACTAGGAAGTGTTAAGTGTCTGAGGGCAGATTTGAACTCAGGTCTTCCTGACTTCAGGGATGGTGCTCTATCCACTGCACCACCTAGCTGCCCCTAAAACAGACCTTTCTTGCTGGGCTGGAAAATTATTTCACTCCATCTTTTTTGGTGGATTCTGATGCTCTGTAATTTGTTTCAAGATACTTGAAGGGGTTTGAAAGAGAGTTCAAACAAGTCCCTGCCTTTATTCCATCATTTTAGCTCTGCTTGTCCAATCTTGGATCATTGTATTGCTGAAGATAGCTAAGTCATTCATGGTTGTTTGTGACGATGTTGCTTACTATGTACAATGTTATCCTGATCCTGCTTACTTCACTTTGCATCACTTTGTTTAAATCTTCCCAGATTTTTCTAAAACCTTCCACTATACATTTTATTTTGCTTCTCTTTTTTTTTCTTGTGCAGCATGATAATTGTATAAATATCTATACATATATTGGATTTAACATACATTTCTACCATATTTAACATCTATTGGACTACTTGCCATCTAGGGGAGGGTGTGGGGAAAGGGGGGGATTGGAATACAGGGTTTTGCAAGGGCAAATGTTGAAGAATTATCCACTGTTTTGAAAAATAAAAAGCTTTAATTTAAAAAACAACAACAACAAAAAAAAAACCTTCCACTAGCAGGATTTCAATAAGAGATGCAAGATGGTTTA
The DNA here is from genome assembly GCA_023553655.1 of Myrmecobius fasciatus. Lineage (NCBI taxonomy): Eukaryota > Metazoa > Chordata > Mammalia > Dasyuromorphia > Myrmecobiidae > Myrmecobius > Myrmecobius fasciatus. The sequence continues at coordinate 41,639 of JAJPUD010005102.1, read as the reverse complement.
ATGGAAAAACCCTTGGATTGTAAATCTGGGGTGGGATAGGGTGGGGATGGGGGGAGGAAGAGAATGAAGAATATACCTTGAACTAGCTCCCTGATATCGGCGTCATGATTTCCAAAGCACTTTGTAAACTTCAAAAAGTGCCAAAGACATAGAAAACTATTACTCTTATTAGTCAATGTTCCCCCATCCCAACTCTGCCACTAACTTAGCATTTGATATTATAGAATCAAAGACTTTAGGATAGGAATAGGCCTTTAAGACCATCTAGACTAATAATACAACCCCTTCAATTAATATATGGGGAAACTGAGGCCAGGAGCTCTCACGGTCTTTCCAAGGCTTCATAAGTAGTTACTTAGCAGGAGAAATGGAATTTGACTTCATAATTTTTTGTCCCTCCCCCTCTCAACCACATGAGGGGGGGGAAGGGAGATTGGCCAGCTGACCTGGGAAAGTCCCATTTAGATTTGCCAAACTAATTCTTTTTCCCTATTTTTCAGACAATACAACTGTGTAGTCTCCTGCCTCCTTATCTCTCTGCCTTCTTTTTCTGAGCCTACAGCTGCCTCCTGACCAACTCCTGTGAGCTGAAATTATTTTCTCTAGCCTTGTTGCACCCTCCTATTGAGAGAGAGAGAGAGAAAGAGAGAGACAGAGACAGAGACAGAGAGAGAAGGAAAGAAGAAAGTGGGGAGGAGACAGAGACTGAGACAGAAAGAGGGCAGAAAGGGGGAGAGACGGACAGACAGAAACAGAAAGACAAAGACAGAGACAAAGAGAGACAGAAAGAGAAAGAGGAGAAAGAGAGACACAGACACAGACAGACAGAGTGATGGGTCACCAGAGGTGTGGGGGATGGAGATTTCTGAAAATCAGTCTTCCACTGCCCCCACAATGCCCAAGACTTCATCACTTTGGAAAGAAGAGAAGGAAGGAAGTGATTAGAGCTGTGGGCTTGGAACCAGGAAGATAGAATATAATCAGACACTGACTAGCAGTGTGACCTTGGGCAGTCCCTTAACCTGTTTTGCTTCAGGTTCTTCATCTAGAAAATGATGATAATAATAGCACCTACTTCCCAGTGTTTTGGGGAAGATCAGATGTAATATTTATAAAGTCCCTGACATATGGATCATCATTATGATAAGAATAAGTAGTGTAGGTGCTTTCACAGGCAGGAAAAAAAAAAAAGTTACTATTCTGTACTCTATTTTAGGTATAAGCCTGCCAGGAACAATTCTGTTAATTTAACATTACCCTGAATTCAAACAAATCTAGCTCAGAGAAATGTCCAAACTGACACTGTTCTCCTCCCCTGCCTCACCTAACATGCCCTTAGACATCTCTCTACCGCAAGACAATTTGAGGTAACATTTATAGCAGGAGTTCTTAATGTGGACTCCATGATTCGGCTGGTTGTTTTTTATTTGTATTTAATTTTTTTTTGGCTGGTTGTTTTTTAAAAAAAATATTTTGACATCTATATTTGAACATAATTGATATCCTTTGGAGTTCAATGTCTTTTATTTTATTCCTATAAAAACATTCTTCTGAGAAGGGGTTGATATATTTCAACAGATACTGCCCAAGGGGTTCCTTTTCATGATCAGGGTCTTAATCCTTTCTGAAAGGAAAAGAGACTTCTGCCCTTAGTGGGCTATAGGGCCTCAATTTTGGGAGGCATGGATCCTAACTGGTCTAACTTTGTCGCCAAATTCAATGATTTGGAACTCTCGTTCTCAACAACTGCTACAGACTTTGGTTACTTCCGGATTCTAGTTTTAAGAGGAAAAATGGATGAGGTCAGCCACATTTCCATTTCCTGAAGGAACAAGTTGGGAAGAAGCCAACATGAGAGAAGTTGGCAGTCTCCATTATGCCCCTATCTTCAGTTACTGGTACTCTGGGAAGTTAGGGGGAGTTTCACTTTGGGTAAGGTCCAGGACTCCTTATCTTACTTGAGTTGAGTTATCTCACTTCCAATGAGAGAGCTCCTTCACTCTGTTTTTCTGGTATATATTCTTCTGTGTATATTTTCTCCAATTTCTATTTTGCCACCAATTTGGATAAATGGATTTCTTTGCTATTTGCTATAAGTGTTCATTGTAGAACTGGTATTTGGTGGGAAAGGGTTTAAGCCTTGGATATAAAGCATGGAGTCCTTCTTCCTTCTAATACTGAAAGTATTAGTCTACAATGAACAAGAACAATACAAAATGGGGGCAGATAGACATCATTCTAGGCCAATACCCATTCTCTCTGAGGATAGCAGAGTGGCTTCTAGACTCAACTTATTTCCTCTCTTACAAAAATTAAAACTTCCCTTGAAGAAGGGTCAGAGAAAATGAGGCTAGAGATGTTTATTCCAGTTTCCTTTGAGCTGCCGGAGTTGCCATGCAACATATTGGGGGCAGCTCTCCCAACCAATGGGGACATCTTCAACACACTGGGAAAGAGGCATTTTGTATTCAAAACTTGGTTAGCACCTTTAGTTAATATTCCTGGTCTTTAGCTTATAGTCTTGGCCTCTTTTCTCACTTTCATAAAGGGAAAAATCTAGAAAGGATTGTTAACTAAAAAAAAATTTCTTAATATTTTCAGTTAAATTAAAAAGGTTTTCAATATGCTTCCACATATTATACAAGTTCCTCTTTTCCTCCCTAGACATCTGTTTCCTCATCTGTAAAATGAATTGGGGATTTTTAATGACCCCACACCCAGGAAAATTCAGGGATCCAAAAGTAGAATTCTAGTAGGGGAGGAGGGAGATATCTGTGAATTTGGATGAGAAATACATTTTGTTGTTATTTTCACTAATTTCTAGTTTCCTTTTTTTGTTTGTTTTGTTGGAAGCAATGGGGTTAAATGACTTGTCCAGAATCATACAGCTAGTAAGCATTTAAGGTCAGATTTGAATTCAGATTCTCCTGACTCCAGCGCTGAAGCTCTAGCCACTGAACTACTCAACTGAACCACCCTGGTTTCCTTTGAAATCCTGTGTACTTTATATTATGAGTTTATTAACAGGATTCTGAGAAGTATCTCATCAGACAGTGCCTGAGGGGATACATTAAACAAAAATGGATTTGGATAAATGGTTTCTATGATCCCTTTCTCTTCCTGTTGCAAATCTCATGATCTGATAGTTGAAAGGCCAGCCGGGGCTTTAGGGCTTCCCTGTGTCCAGACAGCTCACTCTGTACTGGCTGTTTCTATTTTTTTGGTCTTGGGAGTTAACTGGGAGGGAGGACTGAGGTTGGGGAAACATCAGGCCAGGTGACAGCTCATTTGAAGGGTGAATGGTTCAGAGCAGACTAGAACAGTGATCTGGAAAAGGTTGTGCTTGCTTTGATGGCATGAAGAGTGGAAGGGACTTGTGCCTGAGAATGGGCAGGCCCTTGAAGGCTCTGCATAAAGCCTGTTGTCACTTGAAAGCAAAGGCAGAGGCTGAAGAACAAAGCTGGGTGTCTGCTTAACTTGCCCTCCCAGTGAGCCAGGGGTATTGATCCCATTGGCACATCATGATTCTGAATACCTTCTTGGTGGGGCTACCATATCTATATATTCTCCTGCTGTGTCTGCCCACCCCAAACCAGAGCATCATGGATCCTGTGGTCCCCGGTGTTCCCTTTGCTGCCATTTGGAATGTTGGCACCAATTTCTGCCAGAAAAAATTTCATATCAACATTGATCTGGAAACCTTTGATATTGTGGCCAACCCAGGCCAGGTCTTCAAGGGGCCAAAAATGACCATCTTCTACAGCAATCAACTGGGCTTTTACCCTTCATACACATTTGATGGGCAACCTGTTAATGGAGGCCTGCCACAGAATGCCAGCCTCGATGCTCACCTGGCCAGGGCTCGCCAGGATATCTCGGCCTCTATGCCCACACTAGATTTCCGGGGCCTAGCAGTCATTGACTGGGAGTCCTGGCGCCCACTGTGGGTTCACAATGGGGGATCCAAGAACATTTACCAGGAATGCTCTCGGGAAATGATCAGGGAGCAGCACCCAGACTGGTATTCTTGGTGGGTGGAGAGGAAAGCCATAGAGCAGTATGAGGAGGCTGCCAAAGCCTTCATGCTGGACACCTTGAAGTTGGGAGTGTCCTTGAGGCCTGAGGGACTCTGGGGCTATTATGATTTTCCAGACTGCTACAATTACAACTTCCAGAGCCCCAACTACATAGGCGAATGTTTACCTGGAATTGAGGACCAGAATGACCACCTTCAGTGGATGTGGGAGGAAAGCCACGCCCTCTATCCCAGCATCTACCTGTCCCCAAAGCTGGCAGGCAATGGGCGTAGCCTGCTTTTTGTCTGTTCGAGAGTTCAAGAAGCCTTCCGGGTAGCAGATAGAGCCAGCAGTTCTCACTGACACATCCTGCCTTACGCTCAGATATTTTATGAGAACACTGAACGCTTTCTGTCTTTGGTAAGAGCCTCTACAACTTCCCCCAGCCAATCAGTCCATCCCTAGAAGGCTAGAATGTGGGGTCTAGTATGGAGGCCTCAGAGCCCCATCTTCACTGACAGGGTACCCCAGCCTTGGACTGAGATGCCTGGGAATGCTGTTTTTATTTATTACCCCCTCACTCCCATGAAACCCAGTAAGTAATGCTGGTGTGATCTATTAATTTCACCCAGGACCAGGATCTCATGGCAACTCTGCTCCCCTATCCCTATTGACCCTGTAATCCCCTCAGCTCTGGGTTTGTTCTCTGCAGGAGGACCTGGAGAGGAGCATTGGAGAGAGTGCAGCCCAGGGAACAGATGGAATTGTGCTGTGGATTGGCTGGTCGAACTACAACAGCAAAGTGAGGAAACCTTGGGAGGAGGCTCCCTGGGAGGGAGAGGAGGGGTAAATAAGGCCTGAGGGCTGATATCTATGGGGAGGATCAACGGAAACAAGAAGGTATTTCCAACTCTTCCCCAAATCATTGGATCATTTATGGGTTGTAGGCATCCAGGGAAGTTCTGTGTGTGTGTGTGTGTGTGTGTGTGTGTGTGTGTGTGTGCGCGCGCGCGCATGCATGCTCAATATTGGCTATCTATCAGCCTGTCACAGAGGCCTGATATTTCTCCATTAGCGCTCCAAGTTAAGGGGCAAAGATTAATTTTGCTGCTGAGAGGCAGCTAATTTCAGAAGGAATTTAGTCAAGAACCAGAAGCAAGAAGATAATTTTATCGGAAAGAGAAACAAAGATCAGATTCAAGTCACTGATAGGCTAGTTTTATAGTTTAAAGGTACAATTGAGGAGTGGTAGAGGTGGGATTGCTTGAAGAGTATTGCATAGAAGTGGAGAGCTCCCCATCATTGAGAGGGGGAGCAGCTCCCATGATCGAATTCTATGGCTTTCTGATCAACAGATGGTCTTCTGAAAGCCAGCATTGTTTGTGACACTCCCAAGGCTGGGTAACCTTAGGGTTTCTCAGAAATTGCTACATTCTCTTAGAAGGTACATCTCATCATCTCTAAGTCTACTCAGATGAGATTGGCACTGAAGCCATCCTCTCTTTGTTCATAGAAATCCTGCCAGGCTATCAAGGATTACATAGACACCACCTTGGGCCCCTTCCTCCTGAATGTGACTAGCATTGCCCGCCTCTGTAGCCAGGCTCTGTGCTCGGGGCATGGGCGCTGTACACGCCGCCCAGATCACACCCAAACCTTCCTCTTCCTCAACCCATCCAGCTTCTCTCTCCAGTACCAGCTAGCCAGTGGGCGTCTGGCAGTAGAGGGCATCTTGACAAACGAAGCCAGAGTGAGGATGGCCACTGAATTTGAGTGTCGATGCTACGCAGGCTGGAATGGAGAACAATGTGAGCTCCAGGATGGCTCTCCCTTCTCTTTAGTGTAGAAACTAACATCAGCTGGGTGAGACTGATGTAATAGGACTCTGTGTCCCCCTGATCTTTTTTTTTTGGGGGGGGGTTGGGCCTGGGTTAGAAAAACTCCTCTGGGCTTCTGGGAAAATTCCTAAAATGATCCCTATCCTTCTACCTGGTTCCCATGGGAAAATTCCACCTCCAATCTGGGAATCAGTTTGGCCTGGAAAACACCACCCTTTATTGATTTGGAAATTAGTCCTTCAAACTGCTGCCTAGCCCCAAGCCATAGAAAGCTAAATAAAATCAAAACTCTGTACCCCAATCTTTGTTATCTTCCTAATCGGGAAGAAGTCCACTGAAAGGTGCTCAGTGAAAATAAACCTATTTTTGTCAAACCTTGCTTGTAGACTAGTGATGTAAATTGTGCCCCCCCCACCTCACAAAGATCAAGGGACTGTAATTTGCAAAACCTTCCATACTGCCCTGGGATCCCCAATCGCTGTTAGAATATCTCACCCCCTCAACAAGATGAAATCAATGACACATGGAATTACAATAATAGATATATGTGATCCCACTTATAGATGCAAACACTAAGAATTAAATTTTTATGGCACACCAGACACTCTAAAAATAAAGGAAAAGCAAGAATCCCTGCCCTCCCAGAGCTGGAAACAGACTAGGATATTCCAAGAGTTTAAGCCTTCCAGGCCTTTTCCATATAGTTTCTATTTCATAACTGGGCACAAGAAATTCAGTAAATACTGCACTTTCTAAATGAATGAATGTATCCGCATGTAAAGTTAGCCAGAACTAACCAAATTTACATCTGGATACAAAAGTATCCAGAATTACTCACATCACTTGTAACACACTCACATATACACATATATTCAGGCAGACAGGAGGAGGCAAAGAAGGCAGAACTGGGGGCGGAGTGATCCTTAGAAGTGTCCCGTCCCAGTTTGAGGAAAGGGACTTTTTCCAGGTCATACAGTGGACTCAGGGAGAGCTGGTACTAGATAGCTAGCCTTCAGGCCCTAAGTACAGAAATCTTTTCAGTGGAAAACCCTGCAGCACCCCACCCCCACCTAGTAGTCCTGCAAGCAGAGTCACCCACTTAGTAACACGGCAGAGTCACGCTCACAGATCCATCCTGGCAATGGGGGAGGGGCGACCCCATCTCCCTTGTTCCTCACCCATCTACTCTTTTTTCAGGGCATTTTCTCAGCATTTTCATGCTTCCGGCCACAATAAAACGAATGAGAGCTAGCACTATTTTTTTTTTTTTTTTTTTTTTTGGTCTTGGAGTGGTAGCTCCGGCCTCAAACTCGAGAGTCCAGGGTGGGACAAATGGAGGAATTAGACTGAGTTCAAGCTAACCTGCCTCTCCTCCTCTCCTCTCCCACTTGGACACTGAGATGCTATCCCTCCACCTCCAGCCCGCACTAGAAGCAGTGTTGTGTGCTGACCGCCCCGGGGGGAGCTCTGAGCCCCTCTCCTTTCCTTTGGGGGGGGGAGGGGAGGAGTTCTGGCCCCCTTCACCCAGCAATTAGAAATACAGGTTTGTGCTGGCCGCCCCAGGGGTGGGAGAGGGCAGTTCTGAACTTCCTCCTTCGGCTGGAAGGGAAAGGACCCGTCACTCTGAGGTCTTTACTTCTCCTGGCCGGCCGCGTCTACAGGAGTCCCGACTTCCAATTCGGCCTCGGGGCAGAGAGCTAGCCTTTGTAGTGGGGGGAGGGGGAGTGCTTAGGTAAAGGAGTGGGAGATGGAAAGCTTTAGAGTCGGGGCCACGGAAGGAACAGCTCCCTGCCGGGACTAATCGCTCAAGCCCTCTTTTTGTAAGGGTTTCCACAGGAATCGGTCACTTCTCTTTAATCCCGAGGCTGCTGCCCCCTCAGAGATGACGATAAGGAGACCTGGACAGTGTCGGTAAGTTTTCAAGTCTCCACATGGGCCACTGCTCCTTCTCCTGCACTACTCCTCTCCTCAGCCTTATTCTCCCATTTCCCCACCCCCAAAGTCTCCCTTCCCCCCCCCATTCTTCCAATCTCTTCATTTTAGCCTGCCACCTCACTCCTCTGTCCCAGCATCCCCCTGGATTCTCCTTTTTCTTTCTTCCCCGCTTCCCTCCCTCTCCTCTGGATGCCTAACCATCACTTTCGCATTCTCTGAACCCCATTCTTTTCCCTAAAGAACAGCTCTAACCATGTCACCTCCACTTTGACTCAATAAAATCCAGAAACTCATTATGACTTCCTATTCCCGGATTAAATATTCAGCTGTTTGACCTTCAGAACCTGGCCCCTTTCTGCCATTCCAAGCTTTTTACATTTTATTGCAGTCCAGTCGCTTCCTATTCCTTACATACTCCATCTCCCATCTCCATGCTTTGAGGTTTATTATCCCTTCTCACCCTTCTGACTTCCCTCAAATTCCTTCGAATCCCTATTGCTTTCACCCACTTCCCACTTGCTAACAATACCTTCCATCATTGATTACCTTCCATCCACTATTCTGTATATATCCCGTACATTTCTGATTGTTGTATGTTGCTCTTGGTTCCCCGTATGCTATGTCCCCAATTAGAATGTGAATTCGAGGGCAATGATCTAGTTTTTGTCTTTCTTTGTACCCTAAACTTTTAGCACAATGTCTAGCATATGGTACGGTTTGTTTGTTTGTTTTTTTAAATTGTTGTTATTCGGTCATATCTGATTCTTGGGGACCTCATTTGGAGTTTTCTTGGAAGAGACACTGGAATAATTTTCCGTGTCCTTCTTCAGTTTATTTTACAGATGAGGAAATTGAGGTAAACTAAGCTAAGTGACTTGCGGGGGGGTCACATAGCTAGTAAGTATCTGAAGCTGAATTTGAATTCAAGTCTTTTTGACTCCAGACTTGCCACATTGTATCACCTAGAAAATGCTTATTGGTCATTTCCCCCCCACACCTTCCTCCTCTCAAGTTCTCCCCTTTTTATTCCCTGGTACCTCCATTCTATGGCCCCCCAAATTTCTATCCTCTCATCCCACAGATGCTCCAACCCTCCTTTCCCTGACTCAATTCCCTGTCTTTCATCCTCCTGTCTTCTTATTCCTTTATTCGTGTCTCTGTATTTTCTTGTTCTTTGACCCCATTCTCCTATCCCCCTGATCCCCAGTCCTTTCAATCTTGATCCCAATGATCTGTTTCCTGACTCTCTACCCTGTCCTCTCCATCACTCTCTCTCCCTATGACCTTTTACCAGCCAAGGCAAGGGCAGAGCCAAGGTGAGGGCAGATTCCATACTTCACCGACCAAATGGCTGAATTTGTGGTATTTGGGCCTTTCTCCTTTTCCAGGTTTAGGAACATCTCCCCAGTGGCTTGATTAGGCAGATGTGGGTTGCCCATTCTAGTTACTGGCTAATCCCAGAGTTTCCCTTACAAACTGTGTTCTAGTGACTGTTTAATCTGGGAGCTCTCTTGAGTCACCTGATGACCTTGATCTGGTATCTGATCCCAGGATATCCATTCTCTGAAATAGTGAATGTTTAACCTGAGAGTCTGGTTATATGTTTGTGTGTGTGTGTGTGTGGTGTGTGCATGTGCATGTGCATGCACTTGTTGGTTTTGAAAGCAGAAGTTAAAACCAACTCACCAGGCACTGTCCTGTCACAACAGAATCTGAGCTACTGATTCCACTATGCACCATGGCTCCAGGAGGTTTCAAGTTTTTCATCTGTGCCCTTTTGCTGATCTCTCCAGATCTGAGTCAGGGCTCAGGGGGCCCTGTGCTGCCCAATATCCCCTTTGTTGCCATCTGGAATGCCAATACCTATTTGTGCCAACAGAAATTTCAGGTGAACATCAGCCTGGACACCTTTCATGTGATAGCCAACCCAGACCAAGTCTTTAAGGGACCAAAAATGACCATCTTCTATAGCAATGAGCTGGGCATTTATCCTTGGTATATGCCCACTGGGCAACCCATCAATGGGGGCTTACCTCAGAATGCCAGTCTCTGGTTTCACCTGGCCAAGTCCTATAAGGACATTCTTACCACGTTACCTGAACCTGACTTCAAGGGGATTGTAGTCATTGATTGGGAAGAATGGCGCCCTATTTGGACCATGAATTGGGACTCAAAGAAAATATACCAGGAGCATTCTTTAAATTTGGTAAAAGAAAAACACCCAGACTGGTGCCCATGCCGAATAGAGGAGTTGGCTAAGAAACAATTTGAGGAGGCAGCCAGGCAATGGATGGTTGGCACTTTACAGCTGGGGAAGTTCCTTCGACCCAAGGGACTCTGGGGCTACTATGGTTTCCCAGATTGCTACAATTACAACTTCCAGCAGCCCAACTACACAGGGGAATGCTATCAGGAGATCCAGGTCCTGAATAATCAGTTATCTTGGATGTGGGAGCAGAGCCGAGCCCTCTACCCTAGCATCTATCTTCCCCTGGAGCTGGCCAACACAGGGAAGTCACTGCTATTTGTTCGTGGGAGGCTACAAGAGGCTTTCAGAGTGGAAAAGAGAACTTCAAATCCTGGCCGGCCCATCTTGCCCTATGTCCAGATTTTTTATGGGAAGACAGATCGTTTTCTGCCCTTGGTGAGCACCTCCCTCAAGTCCTCTCTCCTCCTGAGCTTCCATTCTCTGTTGACTAGAGTCAGACCAGGCATAGCTCAAAGCCTTTGCCCGTACTCTGAGTACCAAGCTAGACCCAGGGCCCTCCCCAGGGTTGCCCATTCCTACCTTGAGTCTTCTGGGGATGGACTTTGCTTTCTACTTGGTATCAGCCTAGACTTCAAGGAATTGGGCTTCTTTTTCCCAATTTGTAGATCACTCTCCTGACACTGACATACCCATTGGTGGGCAGCTCCATGTCCCACTGAATCAGTGTGGTATAGCTGAAAGTGTTTGAAGCCCAATCAAAAGCCCTGGGTTTGAATCCTGCCTCTGATACTTGCTAGCTGAATGATCTTGGACAGGGCACTTAATGATGGACTTTCCTGCTAAATGAGCATGATAGACCTTGTAGTGTTTACAGGGGAGATCTGTTGGGAAGAAAGCACTTTGTAAACCTTAAAACTAGAGGAAATTCAAACTATTATGTTGAACCCTTGCTCCACTGCTAGGGGAGTAGTCCCTTCAGATTTGAGGAGGATGGCATGTCCCTTTATCCCTTCAGGGATTGGGGAGGGGTAAGATGTTAATACTCTCACAAAGGCATTTTCCACTCTTCTCTCCATCCCCTTCCCTCCCCTGTTCCCCAGGAGGAGTTGGAGAATACCATTGGGGAAAGTTTGGCCCAGGGGACAGATGGCATTGTGGTATGGCTGAGTGGAGACCACGAACACACCAAGGTGAGTGAGACCTGGGAGAGGCCCCAGGACTCAGTGTCACATGTGGACAATGGACTAGCAGAAATGCACATTATAAAAGAGAAGACGAGGCATTGCTGAATTGGATATGCAATGAAAAAAATTTTGAAAACCAGAAAATTAAAAAAACCCAATTAAATATCAAAATAGAAATCCTAAAAATCAAGGAAGAGATTAACAACATCGAAAGCTAAAGATCCATTGAATTAATAAATAAAACTGCCTGCTTAAAAAAAGACAATAAAATAAACTATTACCTAACTTTAATTTTTTAAAGTAGAAAACCAAGTTACCAGTAACAAAAATGAAAAAGATAAATTCATAACCAATGAAGAAAGAAAAGAAATTATTGTATTTCCTGAAGCCAGGAAAAGCTGACATGGCCTCTATTCCTATGGGTGCCCAGATGAAGCTGGCCCTGAGCCTTCCTGATGCCAGGCAAATCTATCATAGACTCTGTTCCTTTTGGTGCAGTTAAGGCTGGCTCTGAGTCTTTCTGATGCCTCTGGTGGTACACAGATGAAGCTGAATCTGAGCTTTACTGATGCCAGGCAAAACTAACATGGACTCTGTTCCTAGGGGTGTCTAGATGAGATTGGCCTTGAACCTCCCTGGTTCCTCTGGTTGTACCCATGCAAAGCTAGCATGGAAGATGTTCTTGGAGGTGCCTGAGTGAGCCTGGTACTAAGGCTGTCTGCTTTCTTCCCCCAGGAATCCTGCCAGGCCATTAAGGATTACGTGGACACCACCCTTGGACCCTTCATCCTGAATGTAACCAGCAGTGCCTACCTTTGCAGTGAGGCGCTGTGCTCAGGGCATGGCAGATGTGCCCGCCGACAGTATCACCCCCAAGCCTTCCTTTTCCTCAGCCCAGCCAGCTTCTCTATGCATCGACAGCCAGACACTGGGCACTTGAGCCTGCAAGGTTTCTTGGCAGAGGAAGCCTTGACCAAGATGAAAACAGAATTTAAGTGTCGCTGCTATCCAGGCTGGGTTGGGGAGCATTGTGAGAAGCAGGGCAGCTCCTGACTCCTCTAAAGAAACATTGCCTTGCATAGGACCAAGAGAAGAGCTGAAAGGGTCTCTGAAGCTCTCCTTTGCAGTCCTAGTCTAAATCTGCTGGGAGACAGCTTCTCCTCTCCCTAACTGTCCTTTCACTTTCTCTCACTCTTCTTATCACTCTTCTGTGTGATCTTAAATAACTTACTCCATCTTTCTGAATCTTTGGGTTCTTCATCAAAGGGAGGTAACAGAACTTTAGTGAGGTGTTTGGAGGAAAGTGTTTTATAAATCACTATAGAAAGGAAAACAGTGTTATTCCATGGAACACAATTATTACAAATTACACTGGGGGGAAAGTTTCTCATACCTCATGATGGTTTTGTCTCTGGGTCAGACTTTTCTCACTGGGGTAAAAGTCAGGGAAGGAGAATAGACCATTGTCAGGGGCTGTTGGGGTGAGAGGTGGTCCGGGATGGTGTACTTATATCCAAATATTTTTATTCAGTGACAAAATCAGTAATTTTATCTACCTGTGCAATGCTTTGCTGAATATTAAAAAAGAAATAAACAATTGCAGTTTAGCAGTTTCTCCCAGGACCATTTCTAGCTGAACTCCACTGAACAAGATGAAAATGATTTTTCTTTTTTTTCTTTAATGATTTTATTTTCCCAAATATATGCAAGGTAGTTTACAACATTCACCTTTGCAAAATCTTGTGTTTCAAATTTTTCTCCCTCTCCTCCTCCTTCCACCCTTCTCAAGATAGCACGCAGTCTGATATAGGTTAAAAGAAAATAATTCTTTTGAAGATTTCCACATTTGTCATGCTGAGAAAAAAAAATCAAATCAAAAAGGAAAAAAAAAACCTGCCAGAAAGGAAAAAAAAAATCCCACAAGCAAACAACAACAAAAAAGGTGAAAATATTTGTTTTGATCTACATTCAGTCTCCATAGTCCTCTGAATGTAAATGGCTCTTTCCATCACAAGTCTATTGAAATTGACTTGAATCACTTCATTGTTGAAAAGAACCAAGACTATTACAATTGTTCATCACATAATCTTGTTGCTGTGTACTGCATTCTCTTAATTCTGCTTACTTCAATCAGCATCAGTAAGATTTTCCAGGATTTTCAGAAATGAGCCTGCTCATCATGAGAATGATTTTTCAATAATGAGGATGATAATGATAGAGATGATCAGATGATCTCAAAAATCTGAGTTCCCTTTTCCTTCCAGGTGAGTTTCTTTAATTGTCATCAAGCCCAGAGCTTTAGGGGTGCTGAGGGTCATCCTCAATCTCCAGATCCAGAGAAGGCAGTCAGTCAGTCAATAAATAATGACTCCAATTCCTTGGAGGGTTGAGATTAAATTTTTTATAGGGCTGACCCCCTTTTTTACTTGAGAGTTGCTCTATACACACAGGTGCCCCGATAATAGCTGATGTTCCTAAAACTCAGGTTATGTAGAGTATTTTATTTTGTGTGAGGAAGAGAGAAAGTATGTTATTTGCCTAAATTCACAGGAGTAGCAAAATCTAAGGTGAAATTCAAACCCAGACCTTGTGACTCCAGTCCACCAGACCATACTGCTCTCACCCTTATAGGGTTGCCAACCATTATGGGCACACACTAGGGCATAAACTCTTTGGAGGAAGGTCAGCCAATTAATGTTAAGCACCTACGGTGTGCCAACAGCTGAACCTCATAAACTCTGAAACATGCGGTTTTCTGTAGCCCCCGGGGTGAAGACTTTTATATGTGCACGTGTTAATCCTGGGCTGAAAGGATTCCTTTTGTTTTTACATTCCTTTCACATCTGAATATCTTTCTCCTCTCTTTTCCCCAGGGAGCCATCTTTTAAAGCAAGGAATAATTAAAAAAAAAAAAATCAGCAAAATTAGCAAACACATGAGCTCATTCTGATGTTGTATGCTGCGTTCCGTCTCCATATTCCCCCCCCCCCTGCAAAAAAGGGATGGAGGTAGTTTTTGTTTTTTTTAACTTCTTCATGGTTATTTTAATTAGTGTATGGATTTATACCGAAGAGCAAGCTATCACAGAGAGCCGGCCTGGGAATTAGGAAGCCCTCTTTCGGGTGACACGTGTTGGCTGTCGGGAGCCTAGGGAAAGTCACTCCACACCGATGTCGGGCACGCACACATCCTGAGGTAGGGCACGTGCACGCACGCGCGTGCACACGCACATACTGGTGCAGGGTGCACGCACACTATTGCAGGGTACGTGCTCACACACGTGCGCACCCACCAGACCTGGGCATTGCCTCGTGAAGCGGGCTCCACCCCCCGCGCCCCGCTGCCCAATCGGGCCCGGGCCCGGGGCAAAGGACCAGGCTCCACCTTAGGGGCGGTGGCGTGCAGCAGCTGCTGTGCGTCCTCCTCACCGCTGGGTGGGGAGTACGGGGACCCGCAGGAGAGGAGCCCGGAGCCCGGCCAGGGAAGCCTCTGCAGCCGGGGAAGAGCCAGAAGCTAGGAAGCAACATGTCAGTATCCCGCCTCACCCCGCTTCCCTGCTCCCCTTTTGCTCCCCCCCCCCAAATCTGACTTTACCGCCTGCATGCTGGTCGTGTGTCTGTGTCCGTGCTCTCGAGTCTGGCTGGAACTATCCCCTCCTATCTATGTGTACATCCGCTCGCCGTCCCCTCGAGTCGGGCTGGGCGCGCTCCCGCCCCTTCTGTCCATGTGTCGGGCTAGACGCTCCCCTCTGTAGTCGGACTGGGCGCCCTCCCTCCCCTTCTGTCTGTGTCCAGCTGTATGTCCTCCCCTCCTGTCCATGTGTCCGTCTGCCCGCCCTCCCCTGTAGTCGGGCTGGACGCCCTCCCTCTCCTTCTGTCTATGTGTCCAGCTGGACGTCCTCCCCTCCTGTCCGTCTGCCCGCTGTCCCCACGCGTCCGTCTGGGCACTGTCAGCAGGGCCTTGCCTTGGGGTCCCTCATTATTAGAAGGGACCTTGAGAGCTTTCCTACAAGCATCACGAGGTCAATGCTTCTTTCCTTCGGGGAAGTCCTGGCCCAGATTCCCCGTTTTATAAAGAGGGAAAGGTTTTTTTGAGGCATAGTAGGATTAGAGGAGGTGCTGGGCACTATTTCACAGGGAAGACCAACACTCTTTTCCCTCCCTGCTCCCTCACCCCCAAGTCTTATCCAGGTCTTGATAGGAACTTGTAGGGGAGGAGGGGAAGAAGAGGGAGATTAGTGAGGAGCAGGACAGTGATAATTGCTTCTTAGCACCCCCACTTCTACCCCCAGCACTGCAAGGGTTAAGTGTGCCTGAGTTACCCCCATCCCTGTGAGGACAGGAAACAGATAAAGCTTCCTTCTTCAAGAAAAGGTTCAAACTGAACAGAGGAGCAGGCATTAGTTCCTGGGGGTATCTGGCAAAGTAGCCCCCTTTCCTTCCTCTGGATCCCTTCCCTCCCTTGGCTTGACTCCTTTTCTGCAAAGAGGGTAGGTATTGAAGGATGATGGGGAAGCAGAGAAGAGGACAGTAGTGGTATATTGTGGAAAGAGCTCTGAGCTAGGAGTCTGGAAGGTTGGTTTGAGGTCCTAGCTTGGTTATGAACTAATCTTTCATGTGTGAACTGATTTAAGTCATCTCCCTGGGCCTCAGTTTTCCCATCTGTAAAAGGGGAGTGTTGAAAGAGTCAGTTTCTAGAATCTGTTTTCTCTCTGATGTTCAGTGGTTCTTTGAACTTAGGAATTCTGAGACTGGGGTCATCGTTGCGATGTTCTCTATGGTCTGGGGTTTGTCACCAAATGATGGCAGGTATCAAAAGTTGGAGTTCGGTCTTGTGAAGAATTCACAATGGCCATTCTCTTTGGTAAAAGATAGATTTATTTGGAGAAGAGGTTACAGACCAAATGAAGGGATACAATAGACACCGGGAATGTTAGATATGAAATGTAGTAGGACAGCATATGAAACACAAGTTCCTTAATGGAACTCAAAATTACCCAGTAGAAAGGGAACACCCCGCAAGGTTGGGGCATCATGCCCTTAGCTGGCAGGCTAAATCCTGAAAGGCACTTAGCATCCTAAAAGTTAGCTGTAAAGAGGGGAAATGGGGTTGAGAAGCATGGTGGAGTTAGGGGAGATACCACAGGACATGGGTAGGTAGGATAAGTGGAAAGACACCATGAGACAGAGTGCCTGAAGGTAATGGGCCATACATAAGTTGTTTTATAGGAAAAAACTGAATTACCTTTAGAGGGTGAGAGCTAGGAACTAAACTGAACTCCATTATCAGGGGGCCTTCTTCCTGCTTGCCTAAGGATTAATGTTTATCAGTTCCTCTGCTAACCACACCTTCATCAGTTGGTCTACAGTGGTTTGATAAGGAGTGTGAACACATCTTTCTGTGGGAGTTTTCACATCTTCCTTCTGGGTTGTAGATTTCTAGACTAGGGAGGAGCCAGGGAAATTGATTTTCTCCTCCTCCTACTCCCAGACCTTGAGAGGGAGGGAGATCATGATTTGGGAGGCCTTGATGGAGGAGAGCCAGCCGTTGGGACCCAGCCTGTGTGGGGAGGAAGTGGGAGTCCTTATCTGTACAGCTCTGCAATCCCTTGGAGAAAAGCAGAAGTCAGCCCACAGATGAGCCATGCTTAGCCCCTCAGAAGGGAAGAGGCTAGGCTTCTGTTCCAGCTCCCCCTAATCAGCCCAAGCTGCTCTGACCTTCCTAACCACCTGACCTGTCTCCCCTTCACATTGGTCCTCTACTTTTTTTTTTTTTTTTGCTAAGGCAATTGGGGTTAAGTGACTTGCCCAGGGTCACACAGCTAGGAAGTGTCTGAGACCAGATTTGAACTCAGGTCCTCCTGACTTCAGGGCTAGTGCTCTGTCCACTGCGCCACCTAGCTGCCCCTGGTCCTCTACTTTTCTGGGAGGCTTGGTTTCCCTCTTGTTGAGGATTAATGAAGGCCTGAGATTCTTGGATCTAGTGTCCATCTTCTTCCTTCCTCCCATGAGCTGAAGTAGGGATGGGGAAGGAGGATTTGAGGATTTCTATTTAGGGCTTGGGGAACCTGTCCCCATTGTTGGTAATTTTTGACAGCTGGCCCAGAAAAAGGGTTTCCTCTTCCCTAATAAAGCCAGCAGAACAACATAAATAATCCCAAACTCACAGAGAATCCAAAAATAACTTTGATTTTCATCTTTTGAGAGCTTCCCTGAACTGAGTTCATACTGGGAAAAAAAAAAAAAAAGCTAAGCTAAGCTAGAGACCCAGCAGAGACCAGACCATAAAAGGATTGGTTGAAGGAAGGAGGGGTGGGTATTTTGCATGGACTAGGAAACTGGGGAATCCTGGAAGAAGCAGTGGTAAGATCTCTGAAGGGTTGGCCAACAGAAAAAAGATTAATCTCTTGATCCTATAAGGGCAGAATTAGAAGCCCTTGGGGGTTGGGAAATTGCAGATTTAGGTATAATTTAATAAAGATCAAAATTCCTAGCTGTGATAGCTGTCCAGAAGATAGTGAACTCTTGATCATCACTGGAGCTGTCCTAGTTAGTGAAAGACCCTGTCTGGGATGCTGTAGAGGGCCTTCTTGTTAAGGGTGGGTTTGTAATAGGTGACCCTTGAGATACCATCAAGCCCTGACCTGATGGGATCTATGAAGTCAGCTCTGGATGCTCCACAGGAGGAGAATGGAGGATTGGCCATAGACCTCGAAGGAAAGCGGTAGCAGCTCCTAACCAGCAGCTGAATGATGGCCTCTTTGGCCCGGTTGGCTACCAGCCCTGGCCTTGAAGAACTGACCTTGGAGCCCGCCCACCTGCGTCCAGAGCTCCTCGATGCCTGTGCTGACCTCATCAACCAGGAGTGGCCCCGGAGTCGAGCCTCACGCCTGCACTCTCTGGAACAGTCCTCAGATGCCTTTCCCCTATGCCTGGCCCTTCTGGGGCCACCTCCTGCCCCCGGGGCCTTGCCCACGGTTCTGGGCCATTCCCGCCTCTCCAGAGTTGTTGCCCATGACCACAGCCTATTGGTTGAAACTGTGGTTGTGGCTCGGGCTCTTCGTGGTCAGGGGTTTGGCCGACGCCTCATGGAGGCCACTGAGGCCTTTGCCAAGGCCCGGGGCTTTCGTCGGCTGTACCTGACCACCCACGACAAGCAGCATTTCTATGCCCACCTGGGCTACAAGCTCGGGGAGCCAGTGCAAGGTGTCACCTTCAGTAGCTCACTGTCTGCTGCTATCCTTCAGGCCTTTGCCCAGCCTGCCAACCCCCCAGAACCTAAAGCCCCCAGCTCCTGCAGGGAGACTGTGGGGACCCTGTCTACTTCTTACTCCCATTCTAGGCCCCATCTGCCCCCTGTACCACCACCACCCCCTCCTCCTTTACCTGCTCCCCATCTCAGGTCTCCAGCTCTCTCCCCCACAGACTCCCCCCAGCAGAGTCTTGTGGAGACCCCGTACAGGGACATCCGGGGCCGCCCCATATTTTGGATGACAAAGGAGATCTGATGGGGTCGACTTAATGGCCTTTCAGCTAAGGACAGAAGGAAGGCCAGAGGGCAGGGGAGGATCGTAAAGAATGATCAGGAGAGATCCCTGAGAAGTCGGCCCTGAAATCTTCACAGTGCCTGAAGTCTGCTTCCTTGGGGGTACTGACAACCCAGCTGTCAGTGCTGCTCCCCCAGTGAAGGCAGAAGATGGGAGATCAGCCCGCCCCAGCCCATTTTTCTTTTGGGGGGAAGGGAAAGGGCTGGGGGGTGCCCATCTCAGAGTGCCAAAAACCCACCTAGCAGAGAAAGTGAAGGCTGAGAGGCTATTGGAGTACTGTAGCACTTTATGGTTTACAAAACACCTTCCTACAATGCTCCTGTGAGGGAGAGTCTGCACATCTGTATTATTGTCCCCATTGCCTAAGGGGGAAACTGAGTCCTAGAGTGGCAAAACTGGGATTCCATCCCAGGCTTCTCTTTCCCAATCCCAGCATTCTGCAATACCTCAGAGACTGCTAGTCGCCTTGCAGATTCTAAGCTCAGTGACTGTTAGGGAGTGTGTTGTATTTGAACAGCGGGCAGAAGTCTCTGTATACAGTAGGTGCTCGATAAGTGTTCATTGTTACATTGTTCAGCAGCATGACTGTGTGTGAGCAGCAGTAAATAAAGCAGCCCTGTTGTGGGGACCACATGGCTCTCCTTTGTATTTATTTCTCCTTATTTACCTCTTCTGGCTTCAGTCATCCAGGATTCCCTGCCCTTCCCAGGAGGCTTAGTTTAACTATCGGCCTTTTCTGGTTCACGCACAGGTTCAATGAGAGGGATGGAAGGGAAGGTCAGCGAGGATGGGAGTCAGGGAGGCTGTTTGTGTATGTGTATAATTGTGACTCCGTGAGGGATTTCAAAGCCAATCCCATCCTTTCTCACACCCAGAACTCCTGTGCTCCTGCCCCTCACTCCAGTCTCCTCTTTCCCCTACAGGTCTCTCCTTGCTGGGCCCAACTATGAATGGGGGCTGCTTTCTGGTGGCTTGGGCCACCCTATGCCTGGTGGGGGGGTGGGCCACCTCATGGCATCTGGGCCGCCCCTTTACTGCAGTGTGGAACGTGCCCACAGCCCGATGCCAAACCCACTTTGGCCAGCACCTACCCTTGGAGGCCTTTGGCATCGTGCACAACCGGGCTCAGCATTTCCAGGGCCAGAACGTTACCATCTTCTACAAGAACCAGTTTGGCCTTTACCCCTACCTGGGGCCAGCAGGGGTCATCCACCATGGAGGTGTCCCCCAGGCTGTTCCTCTGCAGAAGCACCTCACTCTAGTTGCCAGCCAGATCTCTGGCCTCATGCATAAGGGCTTCAGGGGCTTAGCTGTGGTTGACTGGGAAGAGTGGCACCCACTCTGGAACCGGAACTGGGGGCGCCGCAGGATCTATCGAAAGGCATCTCTGGCCTGGGCCCAGCATCAGTGGCCAGATCTACCTCCTAAGCAGCAGCATCTAGAAGCTCGGGCTACCTTTGAGAGGGCTGCTCGAACACTGATGGAGGGTACCCTGAAGCTGGGGCAGGTACTTCGTCCTGGGGGGCTGTGGGGCTTCTATCGATTCCCTCTCTGCCGAAGCCCCTGGCGGGGCAGGCACAATTACACTGGGAAGTGCCGGAAGGCAGACAAGACCTACAATGACCAGCTGGGCTGGCTTTGGGAAGCCTCTAGTGCTCTCTTCCCCAGCATCTACCTTCCACCAAACTTGCCTCAAGTCTACCGAAAGGGCTACGCACGACATCGGCTGGAAGAGGCTTTTCGAGTGGCACATTTTTCACATCCACGTGCTCTGCCCGTGCTGGCCTATACCCGCCTCACTCACCTTGGCTCTGGGCGGTTTCTGTCCCAGGTGAGCTTTAGATCTAAGGGGAGGACATAGTCCCAATCTTCAGGGACCTTTTGGAGTCCCTGGTCAGAGGAGGGAACTGGGGGGCCAGGGAGTTTGGTCAGAGCCAAGAGACAAGGGTGGCTGAGCAACATCTCTCCCTTCCCAGGATGACCTGGTTCAGACCATTGGTGTAAGTGTGGCCCTGGGGGCAGAAGGCATCGTCCTCTGGGGTAATCTCTCTTTTTCCAGTTCTGAGGTAAGTGATTCTTCTCTGTGTCCTCTCAGAATTTCCATTTCTATTCTTAGTGCCCTAGCCTCAAAGGTCAGATCTAGGACCCTAGATTTATTTATTTATATAAATAATATTTATAGTTTTCAACATTCATTTTTTAAAATAAGATTTTGAGTTCCACAATTTTCTTCCTTCCCTCCCCCTTCCCCAGGACAATAAGCAATGTGATTTAGGCTACACGTGTATAATCATATTAAACATTTCCACATTAGTCACATTGTGAAAGAAGAATTGGAACAAAGGGGAAAAATATATGAGGGAAAAGAATTTTAAACTGAAAATAGTATGCTATAGTCTACACTGAAGATCCCATAGTTCTTGCTTTGGATGTGGATAGCATTTTCCATTATGAGTGTTGGGAATTGTCTTGGATCACTATTGCTGAAAACTAAGTCTATCATAGTTGATCATGACACATTGTTACTGTTACTATTGCTGAGAAGAACTAAGTCTATCATAGTTGATCATCACACAGTGCTACTGTGTCTGTGTATAATGTTTTGTTGCTGTTACCATGTACAATATTCTGTTGCTATTACTGTGTACAATGTTCTCTTCCTTCGGCTTCTTTCACTATCAGTAGAAGCTTAGAGTTGGAAGCAATTTTTTTTTTTTGCAGCCATCTAAGCTAATTGCTTCAGTTCATAGCTGGAGGAAATGAAGGTGGTGACTGTTTAACATTACTTAGGTTGTGAGTGGGAGAACTGGAATTTAAACTTGGTCATTAACTCCAAATCCCATTCTCTTTTCTCTGTACCACACTCCTGAGGTCTCCTACTAATAACTAGGTAACACTGACTAATGTACTTCCCTTTATAATCCCTGATTTTCTCCTGTTCAGTCTTAACACAAGAGTTGAATTAGGTGCTCACTAAAATCCGTTCCAATAATTGATGTTCTATTGTTTCCTCCCATTGTAAGACTAGGAGGGAGTATATCTGACCATGAATGAAGGGTTTAGGAGAGGAGGGCCAAGTCGGTCCTATGACCAAGCATCCAGAGACTAGTTCTGTTTGGGATGGTGTCTCCTTCTCCTCCTCCTCCTCCTCCTCCTCCTCCTCCTCCTCCTCCTCCTCCCTCCTCCTCCTCCCTCCTCCTCCTCCTCCCTCTTCCTCCTCCTCCCTCCTCCTCCCTCCTCCCCCTCCTCCTTCCTCCTCCTCCTCCCTTCTTTTTTAAGTTTATAATAATAGTTTCTTTTAATTTTTCAAAATACATGCAAAGATAGTTTTCAACATTCACTGTTGCAAAACCTTGTGTTTCAAATTTTTCTCCCTTCCTCCTGGCCCCTCCCCTAGGCAGCAAGTAATTCAATATAGATTAAACATGTGCAATTCTTCTAAACATATTTCCACATTTATCATGCTGCATAAGAAAAATCAGAACAATACAGGACAAATTAGGCAATAACTATAGCAATCTAGTGTTTGGCAAACCTAAAGACCCCAGCTTTGGGGATAAGAACTTACTATTTGACAAAAACTACTGGGAAAATTGGAAACTAGTATGGCAGAAACTAGACATTGACCCACACCTAACACCACATACCAAGATAAGATCTAAATGGGTTCATGATTTAGACATAAAGAGTGATACTATAAACAAATTAGAGGAACATAGGATAGTTTACCTCTCAGACCTGTGAAGAAGAAAAGAATTTGTGTCCAAAGAACTGGAACTCATAATTGAATGCCAGATAGATAATTTTGATTATATTTAAAAAGTTTTTGTACAAACAAAACTAATGCAGACAAGATCAGAAGGGAAGCAATAAATTGGAAAATTATTTTTACATTTAAGGGTTCTGATAAAGGCCTCATTTTTAAAATATATAGAGAATTGACTCAATTATAATTGACTCAATTATAAGAATCCAAGCCATTCTCCAGTTGATAAATGGTCAAAGGATATGAACAATTTTCACATAAAGAAATTAAAACTATTGGGGCAGCTAGGTGGCACAGTGGATAGAGCACCAGCCCTGAAGTCAGGAGGACCTGAGTTCAAATGTGGTCTAAGACACTTCCTAGCTGTGTGACCCTGGGCAAGTCACTTAACCCCAATTGCCTCAGCAAAAAGCAAAAAAAAAAAAAAAAAAAAAATTAAAACTATTTCTAATCATATGAGAAGGTGCTCTAAATCACTATTGATCAGAGAAATGAAAATTAAGACAACTCTGAGATACCACTACACACCTCTTAGATTGGCTAAGATGACAGGAAAAGACAAGGACAAATGTTGGAGGGGATGTGGGAAAACTGGAACACTAATACATTGTTGGAATTGGCCCAAATCACCTTATTGTTGAAAGAGCCAAGTCTATCAGTTGATCATAACATAATCTTATTGTGGCTGTGTGTAGTGTACTCTTGGTTCTGTTCACTTTACTTAACATCAGTTCATGTCTCTCCAGGCCTTTCTGAAATCATCCTCCTGCTGATAGTTTCTTATAGAACAATAGTATTCCATTACAATCATGTGCCATAACTTATTGAACCATTGCCCAACAGATGGGCATCTGATCATTTTCTAGTCCCTTGCCACTACAAAAAGGGCTGCTACAAACATTTTTGCACATGTGGATCCTTTTCTCTCTTTGGGAAACAGACCCAGTAGAGACACTGCTGGATCAAAAGGTATACAGTTTTATAGCTCTTTGGGCATAGTTCCAAATTACTCTCCAGAATGGTTGGATCAGCTCACAACTCCACTGACAATGTGTTCATTTCCCAGTTTTCCCACATCCTCTCCAACATTTATCATTATCTTTTCCTGTTATGATGTCCCCATCTTTCCCTTTTCTCTGAAGGATTTCTCTTTATCTCCCATCTTCAGGAGCAGTGCAGGCTTCTCCAGAGTTACCTGTCAACCATCTTGGGTCCCTACTTAAGTAATGTAACTAAGGCTGCCCAGGCCTGCAGCCAGCAATTGTGTCACGGCAATGGGCGCTGTGCCCGACGGGTACCCAGCAATGACGACATCTTTTTACACTTGGAGCCAACAGGTGCCCTGGGAGCCCTCAGGAAAGACCCTGCCAAATGGACCCATTTTCGATGTCTCTGTTACCCAGGCTGGGAAGGTCCAACCTGCAAATTTCCTGTACTTGGCACAGAAGGAAAAGGGTAACTTTGAGTCCTGTCCCCATCAGGACTCCCCATGAGTCCTGATTATGGCCACCTGTATCAGTCTTTGCCTTCTGAATGTCTTTAAATTGTTCCCATTGGCTTCTCATTCTCCCCGACACCAAACAAATAGATTGTGGTGACTTTTTCCTGCCTGTTTCCTAAAGTTCCCCCTCTGCCACAAAGCCTAGAAATACCCCCACCTTCCTCTGTTGTGCCAGAAAGCACTAGATTTAGGAACTGAATTTTTGACTTTGAATGCCTTCTTCTCCAAATGCCTCATATTCCTCATCTTTTTAAGAGAATTGGAGTTAGAGCTGGTGCATACCTCAGAAATTACAGAAAAGACTAAGGCTCAGAGAGCGGAAAGGACTTGATTACAAGTCACAGCTAGTTTTGCAGTGATATTTGAACCAATTCGATTCCAAATCGAACATTGCAAAATGAGGGGATTGAACCAAATGACCTACAAGGTTCCTTCCAGCTTTTAAATTCTTAAAAAAAAGTGTAATATTTGGGTTAGGGTTTTAAATGCTCCTATCCTCGGGCTTCTGGCCGACTCCCACAGGGCAGCTGCATCCTAGATAGCTTACCTATGACCTTGAGTCACCTTCCTGGAATCCTGCAGCCCTGGATTCCAGGACCTTCAACTGGGATCTGGTCCACCTGGGATTCAGGAGGTGGTTCTGAACATTTACCTAAGTGCTACTGTCACGGTGTCTGTCCGAAAGGAAAATAAAATAATAAAATCATTATTCCTTCTCTCTCCACCTGTGCTGACTGATGTTGTCCTCTGACCCAAGGGTAATTTTTTAGCTCTGACGTTTAACTAGTCAGTTTTTCTGTATCTTTCTCTCTGTCTCTTTTCTCAGAAGAAAATGTTTGCCCTAATTCATAGTATTGTCTTGGGAAACCACTTTACAAACTTTAAGGTGCTACGAAAAGTTATTACTGAGGATTATTCAATTTAGACACGTGGAGCTCCCTGTCACTAAGCCGTTTAAGAGTTAATTTAGCGCTGGGACTGAGGCATTGTGGTCTTTTTAGTTCGTAAGTCGCCTTGGATCTCCATTTTCCCCTGGGGAGGGACTCCATTTCCCGGGATGCTTCGTTGCTTCACGGGACAGGGAGAGCGTCGCGCGGAACTCTGTGGGGATTGTGGTTCGGACTTCCCTGGAGGCCCGTAGGAATCTCTGGGGCGGGGATCCTGGGGGACTCGGTATCCCAGCGGCCCTAGCGGTTCGGGCGGGACGGTGAAAGAGGTGGGACCAGCCAGGGGAGTTGAGCGAAGATGGTGGCGCGCGTGGCGTGCTGCCCCCGGCCTCTGCCTGTCTTTTCGCGGCGCGCGCTGGCGCTAGCGCCCAGGAGCGCGAATCCCGACGCGAGTTCCCGCCGGCTCTGACCCCGCGCCCCCGCGCGCCGCCT
>JAJPUD010005102.1:0-15865 GCA_023553655.1 Myrmecobius fasciatus | reverse complement strand
AAAGAAGGGCACAATATGGTGAGGATGGGGGGTGAGGGTTTTGGGGGGTCTGGAGGACAGGGGCACAGTATGGTGAGGACGGGTGGTGAGGGTCTTGAGCTTAAGACAGGGGTGATGTGGGCGATTTGGGGGTCCAGATCTCTGAATATATTCAGGATAGAGATGGTATAGGAGGGCTTGGGGGAGGGAGGTATCTAGACAAACGCTTCTTAAAGTTTTTCCACTTACGACCCCTTTTTCACCTGAAAAATGTTTACACGACCCTGGGGTACATAAGTATGTAAAACACATACAAATCAAACACTGATAATAAACATAATTTCACACCCCCCACATTCAGTTACAAGATCCTATATGGGGTCCCAACCCACAATTGAAGAAACTGGAGTTTAGGGAGTGTAGGATCAGGACAGGCTTGGGGAATTTCAGTGAGGGGAGTTGGGGAGGGTTCGAGAGAGGGGAAGTTGGGGTCTTGGCGTCTCTGGGATCCTCTGGGCAAGTGTGAGAGGGCTGTGTAAAGGAGGGGTGACAGCTGGGGTTATAGGTGGATGAAGGGGAGGGAGGATCTCAGAAGGGGTTGGAGGCTCAGGCTCTCTTGGGGTGAATAGAGAGGAATTAGCTAGGACTTTGTCCAGGAATGAAAACTGAGTGAGGCAGGCAGCCCAGGGGCGCCTTTGAAGCCACACGGGACCCCTGAATCTTCCTTGGAGTCACTGTTCAGTGGGCTTCAGTGGGGGGAGCAGGGGAGGAGGTACCCCTCCCCTCCCCATTCTTTCCTTTTCTGTCCTCCCCTCCTCCTCTCCAGAGGTATCGTGTAGCTTCTCAGTTCTAGGCTTCTGGGCACATACCCATGGAAAACAGAGCCACGTGGATGCTGAACTTCAGCCTTTTTTCTGGGCCTGGTGCAGAGGAAGGACTCGTGGCCTGGGAGTCAGGACACCTGGGTTCTAGCTTTAGCTTTGCCTACACACACTTAGAGCCCATGTGGAGATTTCCTTCCCATTGGGCATCTCTGTGAAGGAAGACTTGCAGGCAGTGTCTCAGGAGATGTCAGAACTGGGCTTGAAGGCCAGACTCTCCCCCTCTAACATCCCCTGCCTTTTTTTTCCCCCAGTCATTCCTACCTAGGTGACTTTTGCACTCAGCACTTGACCTTTTCATAACAACAACCTTAAAAAGTTTACAGAGGCTCACCACAGCCCTGGGAAGTAAGGGGTTATCCCCATTTTACAAATGAGGAAATTGAGGTTTAGAGAGAGGAAGTCACACGTCAGCTAGTAAGTGTTGGAGCCAAGACTTCTGAGCCCTCCTCTTCATTATGATTACACAGCTGGTAAATGGCAAAACTGAGTCTTGAACTCTGATCTTTGGAATTAAGTTTTCTTTCTTATTCAAGTCCTTTCCCACTTTCTGGAAACTTGCTAGACCAGGTTTGCTTCTGGAGTACCGTGTGAGCTCCCTGGCCTTCCACAATCCCTAATCCTTTCAGGGGCGGGGCCCAGGAAGCAGATCCCTGGTTGATAGAAGAGAAAGTGGGAGTCTTTGTGGCCGGGAGCAGGTCCTGGAAGCTTTCCTTCTTTACTCCTGAGCTGTGTTAGAGAGCCAGCAAGGCATCCGCCTACCTTATCGTGTTTTCTGGAAAGCCTGTGAAATGTGATAATTAGAGCTCTTGGCAGTCCACAGACCACCCCAGTACTTCACTTCTCTGAGGTGAGGTCTGGACCATGGTGACTGCATCATATGGGGAGCCTAACCTTGCATGGGGAAACAGCCTCTGGACAGAAGGTCCCAGGTCACCCAGGTAGTGACAGTTAGGATTCTCCCAAGCCAATATTCTCACTATATTCTACCTTTAGGCAAGAGGAAAAAGTAAATATCTGCACACTAGGAGGAAGATGCTGGTTTCTGGAGTCCCTCTCCCTTGGCACATGTTTTCCTTTGCTTTGGTTCATGGCTTGATCATCCCCCCCCAAGTCCCCAGAGATGGGTTCAAAACTCCTTGAGGAAGAAGAGGTGCGATTCTCATTCAGGGTTCTGAGCCTGGACTAGATCCCCAGGAGAAGCTGGTGTTACTTTAGGGTGAGGCTGGCCTCCTTTCTAAGCCTCCTCTCAGCTTACACAGACAGAGCTTGGGAGCCTTCTCACTTTCCACTAGTGGGCCTCCGTGGTGAGACCGAATGCCATCCTGACCAGCAAAGCTCCAAGAGAGAATTCTTAAGTGGGCTGCCTCCCAGAGCTGTCCCAGAGTTGGGGGGGCCTGAATACCTCCTCAGGAGAGGGGCCCTTGGGCTGAAGCCTCCTCAGGGTAGGAGTGGACATGCTGGGCTCTCTGGGAGCTCGGGGAGGTCTTCCAGGCCTTGTTCTTTCTGTTGACTGTGGAGGATCAGAGAATATGTTTGCTCAGCCCTGACTCGTAGGTCACACCCAGTATGTACAGGACAGGACCGTTGGCCCTGTGGAGCTTTAAGGAAGCTGTGGTATACTGGAAGATGGCAGCAAGTACAACCCAGTTCCATGTCCAAGGGCATCTAGGGAATGTCAGGTGGCCGACTCTGAGGATCCGGTATGATTGTTCACTATGTCATCCTGTCCCTGCCCCAGCTTCAGAGCAAAATCTGATCTCCCTAGAGGCATCTGGGCTCTGATAACACCCGAAAACTAATCTGTTATGTGTATGGGTGTCTGAAAGGTGGGCAGATGTGGCTGAGACTTGGGAGCTGCTGCAGAGGAAGGGTGGCAGGGTGAAGGAATCATTACCCTGGCCAGGCTGGGCCTGAACATGCCCTGATAACCACAGTTCTCCAGAATCAGGCAGGCAAGGGGGGGCTGGCAAACAGGCCTTGCTTCCTCCTCTGAGCTGGTGAGCCTGGCCTTCCACCCATGCTGGGGCGTTCCTCTTCCCTGGATCTTTGCTGTGTTTTGCTCCCCCTCCCAGGGAAGGAAATGGGTGTGACCACAGTAGGTCCGGGAGTCCAGAGACTGGGGCCTTGGGGTAGTTAGGGCTAGCTGAACAAGGGTTCATCCTGGATCATCCATCATCCTGGAAGAGGGTTTCTGTCACTTCCAACAATGAATGGTTAGTCTATTGAATTCCTTAGCTGACATTCATATGGTACTTGGAGGTTTTCAAAGCATTTTACACACAATTATCTCATATGTTCCAAGTGTTCTCTCATTGCTACTCTGCCCTTTCTCTTTCTGCTCAGAGCTTCAGTTTCCCTTTTTCCGGTGACAAGGGAGGGGGAAGTTGTATATGTGAGCAGAGGCAGATCCATACAGTAGCTATGGAGGTCAGGAGTGGGAATAGGACTTGTGGCCCTTAGCACGGGTGACTGTTTTGAGACATTGTAGACAACCTGCCCCTTTTCTCCCATCACTCCTAAATAACAAGGAGTATCCCTTAGCAGGGCTTCTTAAATTTTCTTCACTCAATTCCCCTTTTCATCTGAGAAATGTTTACATGACTGAGTCTATAAGTATATAAAACAGGCATACAAATCAAACATTTATTGATAATTAAAATTTCATGACCCCCACATTCAGTCACACAACCCCATATAGGGTCATGAACCACAGTTTTAAGAAGGTGGGCCGGCATCAGAAACAGTGATCAGGAGGAAACCCTTACCTTTTGATGTATGAGCTTTGGTCCCAGAGGAGAAAGCATTTATCTCTGTGATACTCTGGTGGGACAGGCACTGGACACTGAGTTCATGTAGAAGGAAAAATGGTAGTGAACAATATATTGGGAATCTTTTAAGAAAATAAGGACATGCTTCCCTAAGATAAGCCGCAAGGCATCATACCATGATGTCAGTGTTGAGTTAGAGACCTCTCCCCAATGTCGGTGTTCTTACCTTGTATCTGTTTCATTGATTCAATATCACTTCCTCTTTATCCCCATTTATATGTTGACCTTGTACCTTCTCTTGGAGTAACAAATTTCATAAATTCACCATGAACTGCATTAGAGTAGGTCGTTTGCCAAATTTGAAAAATGTAGGTATTCAGGGGCAGCTAGGTGGCGAAGTGGATAGAGCACCAGCCCTGAAGTCAGGAGGACCTGAGTTCAAATCTGCTCTCAGACACTTAACATTTCCCTAGCTATGTGACTCTGGGCAAGTCACTTAACCCCAATTGTCTCAGAAAAAAAAAAAATGTAGGTATTCTAACTAAGACAAAGGGCAGATGTATTCCTTCGGACAGGGCTTGATTTCTCCTAGTTGGCACCAGTTCTCAGCCATTAATGGCCTCATATTCCAGAAATGCTCTTCATAAGATACACAGTCTTTGGAGGTCTGTCTGGTTTTTTGAAGGATGCATAGTGACATTGGATAGCATTGGGTTCCCAGATGAGAAATCCTGCCTAGCTGCTGGGACTCTGGTTGTGTTTGAGACTTGAAACAGCTTTTGTTCCACTGGCTTTCCTCTGTCCCAACGAAGAGCTGGTGAGTTCCCTTTTGGCCAGGATGGCATCACCCCATTGGTTGGAGGAAGGCAGGAAGAGTAAAATTCAGAGCCCTTTCCCAAAACAGCATCTTAGATCGTGGGCTCCTAAATGAACTGGTTGTGGAAACAGGCAGATCTGAAGTGCGGTTGGGATAGGCACTTCTGTGGAGTTTGGGGCATGGGATTCGCTTCTCTGGGCCTCAGTTTGCTCATCTGTAAAATGAGGGGGCTGAACTATAAGGGTCTTCTTGCAGCTCTCAATCCGAGAGCCACGGGCTGACCTCCCCCATTTTGCCCCTTCCCAGGAGCTCGGAGCAGCACCCAGGCCGACTCTCCCTCCAGTGATGATGAAGCGGCTAGTGAAGTGTTGAGTCATTACAGCAGTACAAGTGAGGGTGCTAGCATTGCCGAGGAGAGCCTAGGTAAGACAGGGCTGAGAGTGGAGGAGGGCCCGTGGGTACTTTTCGGGTGCTTCGGAGGTCTCCTTTCAGCCCAGGGCGGGAGAGATGCAGCTGCTGGCCCCCTCTCCCCAGTACCCTTTCTGAGGGGCTGGGCCATGAAGGGGAACTGATGGGTTCCTGGGGATGGGGTCTGTAGGCAATGACGTAGTCGATGAACAGGCCCAGCAAGAGGAGCTGGAAGAGAAGCTCAAAGAACGCATCGACGATGTGGCCGACAAGAGGTACTTGTCTGTGGGGAGGAGGACGATGGCATCTTCTCTCTCCTGTCCCTTTTCTCTTTGGGAGCCAAGATGGCGGCCCCATCATCTCCTTGGGAGGGTCTCAGCCTTAGCGCCTGGATGTCCCTGTGTCTCTTGGCTGGATGTTGGCTTCCTTGCTTGTGTTCAGCTCCCCACTCTTTGTACATCCCCAGAAACACCCTGGGGCCCAACTCAGGCTTCTGTGTCCTTCAGTGTGGGGGGTCCCCAGGGAGAGCAGAGCCCCGAGGGTGAAGCAACCTGTGCTCGACCTTCAGTCTCATTCTCCTCCAGTGCCAAGACCAGGCAGGGTGCTTTGGAGAGCCTGCGCCTGGCATTCTCCTCCCGGGTGCTCCTGGACTTTCTACTGGAGCGGCGCCTCACCCTTACCGACTCCCTTGAAAAGTGCCTTAAGAAAGGTTTGACTTCTGGCCCTTCCCATCCCAGCCCTGTCCCAGCTTCTCTTGCCTCTGAGTAAGGCCAGCCTGGGGGCTTCTATGGGAGCCTGGGGGTGAGCGTGGAGGTCTGTGGGAGGCAGGGCTTCAGGTGGTAGCCTTCTCCTGAGGCCCATGGGCTCTCGTTCAGGAGATTGACAACCTCCTTTGCAGGGAAAGGAGAGGAACAGTCCCTTGCTGCAACTGTGCTGACCCTTCTGTGCCTTCAGATGGGTTCGGGGCCGGAAGGAGAGGAGCTCTTCCGGAGCCTGCGGCCCCTGCTCATCAACATCCTCACCGATACCTCTGCCAACCTTGGAGCACGGCACAGTGTGAGCACCTCCTGTTCGCCCCAGGGCTCCCCTCCTTCCTCTGGGCCAGTGCAGTTGGGGACTGTCATCTTTGGGTGACAGCTAATCAAACCCCATCTTTTATAGGGGAGCAAACTTAGGCTTCCAGGGCTTGGCTAGGGGAACAGGACACGGCAGAGAGGAAGAGAAACCCAGTGTTCTTGGATGCCCTGCAGCCTCCCTTGCCACTGGCTCATTTTAAAAATTCCTTTTTATGATGATGGAGTTGCCCGGCGTTCATGGACTTAGAGACAGAACAGAAAAAGAGGATTATATGATGCTCTGACTTCCTGAGCATGTATTCAGCCGGTCCTGTTGGTTCTCCTCTGGCCCACCCTGGAAGGCACTGATTGATATATAAGGGCAAAAGGGGGGATGCCCAGGAAGCCCTGAGGCCCAGGACTGCAGCTAGGAATTGGCCCAGACAGGGCCCTGGCGCCCTAGGGTCACGAATCTTTAGAGAGGCCATGAGAACAACCCCCTCATTTTACAGATGAGGAAACTGAGGCTGAGAGCTGAAGTGACTTCTCTGTGGCCAGGGGTCTGACGCCTGGGTTATTGAAAGAGTCTGACCCCTGCCCTGCTCTCCCCTGCAGTGTGCCTCAGCCCTTGGGATGTGCTGTTACATTGCTGCTGCTGACGTGGAGGTGAGTGCAGCCTGCCCCTTCAAGGACCCAGAGCATCTTCTCATCTGGGTGGCCCCAAGGCCCCTTCCCTGGTACCCCCGACAGGTGTGGCCAGCCGGTTGACCTTTGGCTCAGACAGGTGTGATGGAGCCGGCCTCCCACAGAGGCGCCTCCCTGACACCTGGCTGGCCTTCTCTCATCTCCCAGGACCTCATCTCCTGTCTTGCCTGCCTTGAGAGCATCTTTAGTGGGGCCTGTAGGGAGGAGTCCTCCTCAGCCCTGGCACCCCTCCAAGCCCTGCATTGCTGTGCCCTCCAGGCCTGGGCCTTACTCCTCACAATCTGCCCTGGCACCCACATCAGCAGGGTTCTAGACAGGTATGTAGGGCAATGGGGGGAAAGCTCCTTTTGTCCTTCTCTCCATCCTTGGTAGTGTCCCTTTTATTCTCTCATACTCTGGGTCTGGGCCTACATGCAGTCCTGCCCCAACAGGAGCTGAATTTCTACTGTAAATAGAACTGAATTGCCAAAGGTGGTAGTGTTTTCAAATGGAAAATCTTAGATTTGAAACGAGGTTTTCCGATGCCACGTACAGTGCTCTTTCTTTCCATTAAAATATATTGCCTAGATTCACTATATCACAAGATATAGCTCCCATTTCCTTCAGCTGCTTAGCAGAAGGATGCCCCCTTCGGGCATCTCAGAAGGGAGTGAGGAGCCTTGAGGTTGAGTAGAACCCATCCACTTGCCTCTTCCCCCGAATTCCTGTCCCGGGGGTGAGGGAAGCCAATAGGGTTTACTCACCTGGTGCCCCCTGCCCTTGCACAGCCAGCTGCCCCTGCTACCCCAGCTCCTCTCCAGCGACAGCGTTCACCTTCGCATCGCAGCAGGGGAGACGATCGCCTTGCTCTTTGAGTTGGGCCGAGACCTGGAGGTATGAGGAGCGGCGGGTGGGAGGGGACCTCTGTGCTGGGACCGAGGGGGACTTTGGGGCCTGTGGTTGAGGTCTGGGATCCATTGGGGAGTCTTGGGGCCCACTCTGAGGTGTGAGGTGGGATGGGGCAGGTAGAGAAAGCAGAACTGCCCCAAGCCTCCCTGTCTAACTCTTCTTCCTTCAGGAGGACTTCCTGTATGAGGACACCGATACCCTGTGCAGCACCCTCCGAGCCCTGGCCACGGACAGCAACAAATACCGGGCCAAGGCCGATCGCCGGAAACAGCGCTCCATCTTCCGGGATGTGCTGCACTTCATTGAGGTGGGGACCCCCTAGGACACGCACACAGAGCCCACATGGAGCCGGGGGGGGTGAGAGAGGATGGTCATCCCACCATGTTTTTCCTGCTCTCTCTGGTTTTTAGAACCAGGGGCTAGGGTGGGGGGCTGGATTCAGATCCACCTGCTCCTTCGGGGTTGAGTCCTTGAGCTCACCACCAGCCAGTGTTGACTAAGCACCGACGCTGTCCTCGGTGCTGGCACAGTGGTCCCCTCCCTCTGGGTCCCCGTGCACCATACATTTCTCCTTTCCTAAGATGCTGAGGGTCTTGGGGGCCCTCCCAGGTCTCTGCCCCCCACTCTTAGGGGGAGGCTCCTCAGGCCTTCTTCTGTGCCCAACCCCCCTCAAGGTCAGCATGGAGGGGCGTTCTTTGGCTTAATGTTGATTAAGCATGTCTGGGTGCACTGGGCTTGTCTCTTGGGAAGAGAGAAGACCTGGGGAAGGCATGGTTTCTGCCCCCCAGGAAGCATAAACCAGACCATTATTCCATGGCCTCAGTGGGGACGACCTCAGTCCCTCACCAACATAGAGAAAGGGCTGAGAATTGCTTCCTGGGAATTAACAGCCTTCCCCTTGGTCGTGTTCTCTAGACTGGAGAGTGTCAGGAAGAGACAATCAAGTTTGGGCTGGAATGTATGTATGTGGACAGCTGGGTCCGACGCCGGACGTATGCAGCCTTTAAGGAGACCTTGGGCTCTGGGGTCCTCCACCACCTCCAGGTACTGTCCTGGGACCCTCCCTGCCCCAATCCCCCTCCCCTTATCTCCCAAAGGCCTGGTGCTTCATTGATTCACTTTGCCCCCTTGGTTCTCCCAGAACAATGAACTCCTTCGAGACATCTTTGACTTGGGGCCGGTGCTAGTGCTGGACGCTGCGGCCATGAAAGCCAGCAAGATTTCCCGTTTTGAGAAGGTTTGTGGCAGCCCTGACCTCCCCACTGACCCGCTTTCATTCCGCCTCCCACCCTACCTGTGCCTTCTTTTTGCTTGGCCTGTTTGACCAGAGGGCCAGTGGGTTGGGACGAGGGGCAGGACCTCTTCAAGCTTGCCCCTCTCAGGGAGACACGCCATGCTCATCCCTCTTGGGCCAAGTTTGGGCTCATGTGGGAAGCACCCCCTAGCCTGCCCCTAAGCGGCTTCTCTTCTGTTTTCCAGCACCTCTATAATTCAGCTGCCTTCAAAGCCCGGACGAAAGCGCGTAGTCGTGTACGGGATAAGCGTGCTGATGTGCTCTGAGTGCCAGGCCTCCCCTGGCCCCGGGGCTGACTGAGGAGGCTATTCTCAGCCCGGTTTTTATACAGAAAAACAGCGTCACAACGCTTTACATCTTGTGGCCTGGCTCCCTGAGGGCCTCCGCTTTATTTTTTTAATGACAAAACCAAATAAAGGTGTCAGGGTGGGAGGGGCTGCCAGGAGCAGGGCTGCCCTGGTCTCCCCCCTGCCCTCAGCTCCCCTTTCCTCCAGCCCTCTTCCTTCAGTCCCATCTCTCCTGCTGGGCCAGGGTTTGATGTGGGCCACGGGAAGATCGATTACCTTCTGTGCCTGACTGTTCTCAGGGGGTGAGGTATTGATGTCACAATGATGTCAAGGAAGGAGAGAATGCAGAAGATTCCCCAGACTGAGGAGTGGGAGCGGGGGGAATCCTCTCTCCCTCTCCTCTGGCTTCTCTCCCTCCCCCGGATTGACCAACCACTCCATCTCCCTAGGAGAGAGCTGGACAACATAATCGGAGGGGGTCAGTCACCTGGAGTGGGACACTCCTCCTCCTCCTCCTCCTCCTCCTCCTCCTCCAGTCCATAACACATACTCAGTATGGCCTCCACCCTCCCACACCTTGGCTGTGCTGGAGCGGGGAGGGAAGCAGGGAAGGGGGCTTTCTGGAATGTACGTATGTGTTGATTTTATAAGATTAATATTAGAGATAATTAAATGAGAGCATACCTTGGCTTCAGTCTGTTGCCTCAGTTGTGCTGTTCTGCACCTACCCCCGGCTGGCCCTTTGTACCCACCTGGGCAGGAGAGAAGAAGGAGGCGGTTCTCCGCTTCTGCCCTTTTGCAGGGGTCTGGTCTTGCCTTGGACGTGACCATGGACCAGGCCCCCCAGCTTCCATTCCTGACTGGGGAGAAGGTCACAGAGCAGATTATTGCTTTTCTCGCACAGAGCCCCTGGCTACCAGGGGAGAAGTGCTTTCAGGGTGACCTCAGAATGATGTGGCCAGGCCAGGCTTTGGTTTGGGGGTGGGGATGAGGGTACTCTCTCCCCAGACCTCCACACTTCCCTTTCTCTCCCAGAAACCTGGGCCATATTTGTATGGGTTTCCCTTGCCCCAGCATCCCTAATGAGGCTGCTTCTCAGCTCCTGGGTCTCCTGCTCTGTAGCAGAACCGGGTGACCTGACGGAGCAGGTCCTGTCCAGCAACCCTCAGCTCTTCGGGGAGAGCTGGGGAACGGGTTGGCTCTGTCTCCCCCTGAGGCCGAGCCTCTGCAGGGTGACTTGGAGCCCTTGGCTGGTCCATGGAGGGAGGGCAGAGCAGCTATTTTGGGATGGCCTCAGACAGAGACTTGAGCTCCCGCTATCTGTGGGATGCAGACAGTGGGAGTGGTGAGTGGTGGCCTGGCCAGGAGGTGTTGACAGGAGGAGAGGCTGCGAGTGGGGGCAGGGAGGCTGACTGCACTATCCCTTTTCAGATGCTTCATTGACTTCAGAAACATGCTGTCCCTCTTACTTGGGCCCTTGACAGCAGCTTTGACCTAGGGCCCAGTGACCCCAGATCCTCAGCTCCCCTGTCTTTTCTAGACAGGGCAAAGCCTTGGTGGCCTGGTGTGACAGACGAAGTCCTGGACTTGGGAGTCAGGAGACACTTGGCCTCTCCCCTTCCTTTCATGTTCTCCCCTATATGGAGCTTTCCTCACAACTGATTTTAAATCTTAGACCTCAAGATCAGTGAGTGACAAAAGGCAAGCCATCCCGTGCCTCAGTTTCCCCAAGGCAGATAATATTTGCATGGTCTGTGTGTTGTGAGGCAACTTGAGAATCCTGCTGGGGGTTGGGAGCTGAGTTCCTCTCTTGGCTGTGTTGGATTGATGTCCTGGGCTATGGGATCCGCTCGTAGGTATGTGAGGACAGGCTTAAGACTGAGCCATTTATTGATATAAAAAACATACTGTAGAAAGAAACATATAAATGGGGAGGTTGTGGTTGGGGCATATAATTGCAGGCCAGAGGGATCGCCCGCCTGCCATCCCCGAGCACCAGCAGAGGGTCCCTGGCCAGAGTCTTTGGGAGCAGAGGAGCCTGCGAAGGTCGGATCCTTGCTCAGCTGAGGCCTCGAGCTTCGCTGCTGTTGAGCCGTCGCCACTGGTTGAGGCTGGCCAGCCGGAGCTTGAGCAGTGTCTCCTCCTGGACCTGGAGTGTGTGGGCCAGGACCCGCAGGGACTCGCTCTGCAGCACTGGGACAGGTGGAAGAGAGAAGCCCGCACTCCTGGGGTTTCACCAGGGTCACCCTCTTCCCCCCTGCCCTGTGGATCATCCATGTAAATAACTGGATTAGCCCAGCCTAATCCGGTTTCC
Organism: Myrmecobius fasciatus; assembly: GCA_023553655.1. NCBI lineage: Eukaryota > Metazoa > Chordata > Mammalia > Dasyuromorphia > Myrmecobiidae > Myrmecobius > Myrmecobius fasciatus. The sequence goes on along the minus strand of JAJPUD010005102.1, from coordinate 4,466 downwards.
TGAAACCACCCAGCTGTGTAGAGCCTTGATGCCCGGGGATCGACAAAAGAGCAGAGCCTTGATGTCAGGAGATCTCAGTTTCAAACCATCTGCCCTTTTTTGCTAGCTGGGGACTCATGGCTCTGGACCTCTGCTGCTCTGTCGGGTCCTTTCCAGCTCGATTCTTAAACTTTATGATCTAAACATTATAATCTTAGTCTGAGCAGAGCAGAAAGGGTTCTTCTCTCCCCCTCCCAAAAGAATTATTAATTTTGGGATTCTTTGCTATTGCACTCTTTCCTCAAACAGGTAACTGAGAGGGGAGTGTCAGCAAGGACCCCCTTTGCCCCTCCCTTTCCCCCATCATTCCCTAACCCTGGTACCGCTCAGGTAGACAGCCAGGATGGCAAGGGCAAGGCAGGTGAGGATGAGCAGCGCCAGCAGTAACAAGAAGGCCCCACGCCCATGGGCTGGATTGCAGCCAGCCTGGACACAAAGGGATGGGGGCAGCATGCCCATCAGTTCTTCCCACTGCTGAGAGGTTGGGTCATCAGACAGGTAGGGATGCAGGGATGCTGGAGGAGACAAAGGTGTTAAGTTGCCCTTACTCCATTTCTCTGCCCACATTCTAAAGAGAAATCGTGGTCCATACCTCCATTGTGCAGGTCACTGATGGACTCAACAGGGTGTAGACTGACCTCAGTGAGGTGGCTGGGTGGAATGGGCCCAGTGTTTGGGCTCACCATAATGGGCAGGATGGCATCTATGAGGGAAAGAGGTGCCAGGCTGAGCAACTGAAGTAGGAGGACTCCCCTACTCCCCCCAACCCGGGGAAAGGGTCTATTGGACATTGTCCTTTCCCTCAGCACAGGCCTTGGGTCAGTGTAAAAAGTAGTCCTGGCAGTGCCCAGTCTTATCCCCACCCACCAGTGCCGGGTCATTGGAGTCCAAGAGAATTTCACACATAATCTTGGAGCTAGCACTCTAGATCCAGTCTCCTTCCCCTTCCCCGTGTTTAAATCCACAGGATTAGTCTTGATTTCTCTCCCCGCCCATCCCCATTCTCCCCAGCCTGTACCCATCCTGATTCCCCAGAGTCAGGCTGGGACATAACCACTGAGTATCACATTTACTCAAAACCTGTATGCTGATGGGAGACCTGGAGGAAAGAACGAAGAGTGTTCTTATATGGAGGAAGCCCATATCTGCTTTCTGAGCAGACCTGAGCTTTGGGAGTTCCTGATCTGAATGAGGAACCTTACTGGACCCCTTCCTCTGCCATCTCCCAGTCTGAGGGAAAACCAGACCCTCCTGGGATGCATAGGTTCGAAGCAGCCCCTCACCAATGGAAAAGAGAACTGTCAGGGGCAGCTAATCATGAAGGGCCCCTGGAGGTGACTGGGTACTTGGTTATGCTGTAAAAGGAAGTCTCAGCATCAGCCCTCGAGGATGTCAGGAAACTAATCATTCAGACCTGAACAGCAGCTTCTGGAGTCTTAAAGGGCCTTGTATCTCAGATACAAGGACACAGTCACCCGGAGAGGCCAGGAAGTGAGGAGGGATGGGAATGAGTGAGGCGATCCGAGGGCACAGATGAAGATGTTGGGGTCCAAATAGGGGATGCAGCCAGGGCTCCTTGTGCCCCATGGATCTGACCTACCCTGGAGCAGCTTAAGAGAGCCAAATTCACAGCTGTCCTAGCTGTCCCAGACTCATGCCTCCCACTAGGACCGGAACCCATGGCTATTCCAGAAGCATACAGCTGCTCAGGTTGCTGCCTCCACTCTTAAACCCTCCCACCCCTAGCCCTATTCTAGCAGGCAGATGACCTGCCTCCCAATCGTTGTCCCTTTGCAGAAATAGGAATTAAGGTGAGAAGCTGGGTGTCTTGGGGGAAAGCTGTCCCTGTCTCAGAAAGGTTGGACTAGGGGAAATCAGTGGTAGATAAGATGCCCCATTTTTGGCGGGAGAGCCAAGGTCAGCTTGGGTTCATAGTGACAAAGCTAGGGGGGCTCCTACTCTATGCTTTCTTCCCCAATCCCTGGAGCCAAGTAAATGGATGTCTACAACAGCCCAACTTCACTTCTTAGATCTCAGCAAGAATCCATTAGAATACTTCCCAGATCAACTTGGGCATTGGGGAACCCCCCAGCCCTGTACCTTCCACTCTTAAGGCTCTGGGATCCAAGTCTTGCCCTGTCCAGTTCTGTCTGCCCAGGTCCCCACACACCACCCACCTACCTTACCTTCTCGGGCTTCCCCAGGCATGGCCAGGTGGGGTGGTCAGCGGGGTTGGAGCCAGATGGGTAGTGCCCTGGGCAAGGGGGAGGAGTAGAGGCAGCAGCCAGCACCTCTCACAACTCCTGTCCAGACCACTAGCTTCCCAAAGCACGTTTGCCCAGTCTAGAAATAGTCCTGAGCTCAGCCTAGAGGGGGTTATATTTAGAGGAGGCGGGACTAAGTAGGGTAGAAGAGGAGGTGAGAGCAATCAGAAGTCCTGGGAAAGGCAGTGGGGCCCAAGCATTCTGGTGTGGGAGCACGGAATGGTATCATACGATTGAGAGCTGGAAAGGAACCAGGAGGTCATCTAATAGGCCCCCTCATCTTACATCCCAGGACACAAATGAGCAGAGAAAGGGAGGCACTTGTCCAAAATCAGCTTGTTAGGAAGCGGCAGTGGTGGGATCCATACTCAGGCCTCATTCCAAGCCCATTCCTATGTTATACCATATTACTTCTCTGCTCCCGCTCAAGGTGGTGAGGGGGGGGCATTCTGTTTCTGAATGTCCCTGTTTATTTTTGGTGTAGTACAAGCTAAGGGCAGCTGATGGCGATCTGCTCTTTGTCCAGCCAGAGGGTCCTGGGATACCCTAGAAATGTTCTAAGAGGAGCTGGCCCCCAGCCTCCCCACTGACCCAACTCAGAGGGTGTCGCAGGAGCCACTGTGCTCCTGCAAGTTCACCAAGTTCACCCATTCAGCTCCTCATGATTATTCACATATTCTTGTGTACCCACACACGGCTAAAACTTATAGCATTTTACAAAGCACTTATATACATATTGTCTCATTTGATCCTCACAACAATCCTGGAAGGTAGGTACTATTAATCCCCATTTTAGACACGAGGAAACTGAGTTGAGAATGTTTAGGACATTATCCAGAGAGTTTTTGAGGCAAGATTAGAATCTAGGTTTTCTCAGTCCCAAATCTGGAACTCTACCAATTGTATCATTTAGCTTACCTCAATATGTAGAATCATAGAACTCAAAGAGATCTTAGAAATCACCTAGTCCAACCCTGCTGGTTTTTATAAATGCAGAAACTGAGGTTGTAAGAGATTCTGATTTGTTCAAGCAGCAGAGTCACAATTTGAACTGGGGGCTTCTGGTTCTATAGATCCAGTGCTTTCATCACTTCTTGCCTAGATTGCAATGGTCTGTCTTTAGCACAAAAGTTCTGAACCCATTTTTATGTTGAAGACTCTTTTGTCTGCTGAAACTCTTCTCTGAATGATTTTTTTTGGGGGGGGAGTAAGACAATTGGGGTTAAATGACTTATCCAGGGTCACGCAGCTAGTGTTAAATATCTGAGACCGGACTTTCTTAGAATGCTTTTAAATGGATAAAATAAAATACATTGGACTACAAAAGAAATCAAAGGTTAGTGTGAAAATGAAGACTTTTTTCCCCCCATTCAAGTTATAGATCTCCTGTAATCTATCCATAGACTTTTTGGGTGTGATTTCTCTGCAGTCTCTCCATTCCATTTGGCATATGCTAGAAGAAGCCCTGGAGAGGATCAGATGGCCAGAGGTGCCCTCTTCAGCTTCTGTGCCCATTCCCACAGTGTCCTCCCCTTCCCACAGCCCTGCAAGCTAAAGTTCTACCCAGCAGCCAGGCCCAGGGAGCTTGCTCAGCATCCTCTGGATGTCTATATGGATAACCTGCTCCCCCATGAGTCACAACTGGGAGCCAACCAGGGGTTTATGGGAAGAGACATAAAACTGTAGAGTTAACAGAGAATTAGAAGCTAGTGACAAGGAAGAGATACCAAATGCAGGGGGTGTGTGCATGTGGTGAACACCATGCTTGCACACACACTTGTATAAACCTCAGGGTAGTAGACTGTTGGATGTATTGCAATAATCTTGCACACCCACATATACATTTGAGTAACTATGTACATTATGCACTTTTCACACAGATACAACTTTACAGTCATACATTCACCTGGGCCAACCAGCACTGATATTTCTCAAAGGCCTCATGAGGTTGCAAAAGGGATGTTATACCAAGAACTAAAGACATCGATACATGTGTCCACACTTGTACATATTATTGCACAGCCTCTTCTCATAAAATCCTATAATGTCATTTATTGGAGGCAACTTAATCTTGCCCAAGCCCTTCAGTGTACAGACTGGGAAATGGACCCAGAGACTTTCTTTCTTTCTTTCTTTCTTTCTTTCTTTCTTTCTTTCTTTCTT
>JAJPUD010005101.1:85336-170850 GCA_023553655.1 Myrmecobius fasciatus | reverse complement strand
TATAGAATGAGGGTTGATTTTATGAATCAATTATTACATTATGATTATGATATGATTACTGTGATTTTATGATTATTATCATATGATTACTGTGATTTTATGATTATTATTATATGTTTATTGTGATTTTATGAATCTTAATGATAAACTGAAAAAGAAATTAGAGGTAGAAAAGGGATAACACTGGAAGAAGAGGAAAAGGAGGTAAAATAAGGGAAATTACATCGCATGTAGAGGCAAAGAAAACCTATAATGATTGAGGGGAGAAAAGGGAGGGGAATGAGAATTGGGTTAATCTCCATCTCATCAGATTTTGCTCAGAGGGAATAATAGACGTACTTATAAGGAAACTGGAGGGAAAGGGGGGAAAAGGGGGGTGGGTGGGGCTCTAAAGGGGAAGGATTGTTTGAGGAAAGTGGTTTTCAAAAGCAAAATAGTAGGGAGGAGGGAAAGGGGATAAGAAAGAGAAAAGCATAAGCTAGGGTAAATAAGATGACAGGAAATACAGAATTAGTTATTTTAACTGTGAATGTGAATGGAATGAACTCTCCCTTAAAGCAGAAGCAGATAGCAGAGTGGATTAAAAACCAGAATCCAACAATATGTTGTATACAAGAAACACATCTAAAACATAGAGATACATACAGGGTGAAGGTAAAAGGCTGGAGCAGAATCTATTATGCTTCAGGTGAACAAAAAAAAGCAGGGGTAGCAATCCTGATCTCAGACCAAGTAAAAGCAAAGATAGACTTAATTAAAAGAGACAAAGAAGGAAATTATATCTTCCTAAAGGGTACTATAGATAATGAAGCAATATCAATACTAAACATATATGCACCAAGTGGTATAGCATGGAAATTCCTAAAGGAAAGGTTCAGAGAGATGCAAGAAGAAATAGACAGCAAAACTATAATAGTGGGGGATCTCAACCTCCCTCTCTCAGGACTTGATAAATCAAACCACAAAATAAATAAGAAAGAAGTTAAGGAGGTAAACAAAATGTTAGAAAAGTTAGGTATGATAGATCTTTGGAGGAAATTAAATGGAGACAGAAAGGAGTTTACTTTTTTCTCAGCAGTCCATGGAACTTATACAAAAATTGACCATGTGCTAGGACACAAAAACCTCAAAATCAAATGCAGGAAGGCAGAAATAATAAATGCATTTTTTTTCAGATCATGACGGAATAAAAATCACATGCAATATAATACCAGGAGAAAATAGACCAAAAACCAATTGGAAACTAAATAATTTTATCCTAAAGAATGAATGGGTGAAACAGCAAATTACAGACACAATTACTAATTTCATTCAAGAGAATGACAATAATGAGACCACATACCAAAATTTGTGGGATACAGCCAAAGCGGTAATAAGGGGAAATTTTATATCTCTAGATGCTTATTTGCATAAAATAGAAAAAGAGAAAATCAATGAATTGGGCTTGCAACTAAAAAAGTTAGAGAAAGAACAAATTAAAAACCCCCAATCAAATACCAAACTTGAAATCCTAAAAATAAAAGGAGAGATTAGTAAAATTGAAAGTAAAAAAACTATTGAATTAATAAATAAAACTAAAAGTTGGTTTTATGAAAAAACCAACAAAATAGATAAACCTCTAGTTAATTTAATTAGAAAAAGGAAAGAGGAAAATCAAATTGTTAGTCTCAAAAATGAAAAGGGAGAACTTTCCACCAATGAAGAGGAAATTAGAGCAATAATCAGGAGTTACTTTGCCCAACTGTATGCCAATAAATTTGATAACCTAAGTGAAATGGAGGAATATCTACAAAAATATAGATTGCCCAGATTAACAGAAGAGGAAATAAATTACTTAAATAGTCCCATTTCAGAAAAAGAAATAGAACAAGTCATTAATCAACTCCCTAAGAAAAAATCCCCAGGACCAGATGGATTTACATGTGAATTCTACCAAACTCTTTTTATGATACAGACATGGTACTGATACCTAAACCAGGTAAAACAAAAACAGAGAAAGAAAATTATAGACCAATCTCCTTAATGAATATTGATGCAAAAATCTTAAATAAAATATTAGCAAAGAGATTACAGAAAATCATTCCTAGAATAATACACCATGACCAAGTAGGATTTATACCAGGAATGCAGGGATGGTTCAATATTAGGAAAACTATTAACATAATTGAATATATTAATAACCAAACTAACAAAAACCATATGATAATCTCAATAGATGCAGAAAAAGCATTTGATAAAATCCAACATCCATTCCTATTAAAAACATTAGAAAATCTGAAGAGCTTGAAATTATTTGACCTCAATCTCTGGATGTTGACCTCCATCTCATTTGATCTCCAACTCTGCCATCTTCACAGAATCCCCTTGAAAAAAATCTTAACAGCATTTATCTATTACATGTCTCATTACTAAGATGTATAAGGTATTGAATCAAATTTATGAGAATAAGACTATTTCCTACTTCATAAATGAACAAAGGGCAGGAACAAGAAGCTTTCAAAGAAAAAAATAAAAAAATTCAATATAAAAAAATCTCTCAATTGTTACTAACAAGAGAAATAGGAAAGTCAATCTAATGATCCAGCTCACAACTGTCAGATAAGCAAAGTTGAATTATAAAGTGACAGATTTTAAAGAAATGGTGAAGAAATACACAAAATCATTTGCTGTTATATACCCATGAATTGGTATAGTTCTGGAAATCAGATTATAACATTGCCCAAAGATTCCTAAATTGTGCAGTTTTACTACTGCTACCACTTTGGCCCCCGCCAAGAAACTCAAGGAAAAACAAAAAAGAGTTATATAAATATGACGCATTTGTTGCTTATATGTGTATTGGTTATATTATTTATCTATAAATACTTAAATGTATAAAAACAAATGTATACATACCAAAAATATAAACACACATGTTATACACAGTTGTTTCATTTGTGTCTGATTTTTTCATGACCCCAGATACAGTTTTCTTGGCAAACATACTGGAGTGGTTTGTCATTTTCTTCTGCAGCTCATTTTACAGATGAGGAAACTGAGGCAAAGAGGGTTAAGTGACTTGCTCAGGGTCACATACCTAGTAAAAGTGTCTGAGGCCAGATTCAAACTCAGAAATATAATTCTTCTTGACTCCAGGTCCAGTACCCTATCCATATTTTCTTCCCAGTTTACATTTGAAGAAACTAAGGCAAGCAGTGCTTATCTAATTTTCTAAGAGTCACTTTGCTGTTAAGTATCTGAGGCTACTGTTAATTTGAGTATTCCTAAATTCAGATCTAGTGCTCTAGCCTCTGGCCCCACTTAGCTGCTAATTTATATGAACAATCTCATTAGCAGAATATTATGCTTGGTACATCTCCTCAAAACAATAGACTCACAATATGTCTCACTCTGGTACTCCTCATTTTACATGGCCTTTTCTTTAGAAATGGGCTACATGATTGCTATCTTTTAGTAACTGAAGGTTTGATAATGAACAGTAGTGCAAGAAATAAGAGCTGATTTAATTCCTTGTCCAACTATATCACTATACTTCATGGGATGGGGGGAAGACAGAAAAATAGAGGATCAATTTTTACCCCAATATGAGACCTACTTTCCTGAGACGTTATATATATAGTAGCTCCAGACCTGTCTATATCTTTTTCTCTGTTCTAAGTCTTCGGCTACCTATAATCAGTCAAATGGTAAGGACAGATAGAAGGAGAATTTGGTCAAGGGGAATGCTTTACAATTCTCTTCCTATTTAATATCCTAGGCATGGGAAAGGAAAGCACCACTGGTATAAGCCTGTCTTGAATTGGAATCCTCACATGTGATAATCACCTAGATTTTCTTTTTCCTCTAGGTTGCTTGTCTCTCAAAGCTTCTCTTCAAGACAAAAAGAACATGTTTTCTAGTAACATGTTCGTAGGGATTATAATGCTCTTCCAGACTGGAGTTGGAGTTCCAACAAACTTCTTTCTTTTTTGGCTTTTGTCTTTCAGTTTCTTTAATGGCCATAGGAAAAAACCTGTCAATCTAATTTTCATCCAAGTGAACTTTATCAACATCATGATATTCTTTTCCAAAGGATTCTCAGACATACTGATAAATTTGGGAATGGAGAATTTCTTGGATGATGTTGGGTGTAAATTTATCTTTTATTTTTCTAAACTATCCACAGCACTCTCCATGTGTTTCACCTGCTACCTTTGTATCTTTCAGGCCATCATCATCAGTTCTAGTGTCTCCAGACTGGGAAAATTAAAAGCTTGGTTCTTAGATCATATTATTTATTTTTGTCTTTTCTTCTGGATAATCAACCCTCTTTTAGAAATTCCTATAATACTTTCTATAACAGGCCCAAGATATATGAACAATACTGATGATGAGTTTAATTTTGGAAATTGTTATGTTGAAAGTTATGATAATATTTACTGTGGTATAGTTACTGTTAGAAATGTACTCTGTGTAGTGCTCATAGTCTTGGCCAGTTGCTACATTGTATACCTGCTATACAGACACCATCAGAAAGTGCAGACCATTCACAGCAGCAGTGTCTCAGCCAGGACCTTCCCTGAGGTCAGAGCCACTCAAACTGTCTTAATGCTGGTGAGTGCCTTTGTCTTCTTTTACTTATTCATTTCTATTTGTACACTTTGTATTCGCTTTTTTTCTCAACATCGCTTTTGGTTGTTGCCTATGATTACCATTCTGTCTCTATGTTTCCCAACTTTTAGTGCCTTTATATTGATCCCCTGGGGATCCAGGAAATCCTTTGGTTTCTTGGCAGAGAAAAACATCTCTACTCATTCAAAATCATATACTATTCAGCTGCCAAAGTGATTTTCTAAAGCACATTTCTGACCATGTAATTCCTCTGCACCTTATTTTTTGTAGTTAGCTATTACTTCAGAAAACAGGACTCCAGATAGCAAAGTAAAAGCATCAACTCAGATGAATTCTCCCAACATTCCCCTCCAAATATATTGAAGATAATGCTTCAGATTGAATTTGGAATCACAGAGCCAATAAAATTTTTAAAGACTTTTTTACATTCAAAAACAACTTAAGAGGTGAGCAGGAGAGGTGTATGACACTGTGGTGATGGTTAGCCCAGAGCACAGCAGATATGCAACAGCATCAGTCAGCAAAGTTTAGACAGACCTGCAAATTCATCAGCTTTGGGATCCTTCTCACTCCACAGCTTGCAAGTGTGTCAGAAAAATAGTCAAAAGGAGATAACAAAAAACTCTTTCTTGACTTTAAGTTCATTATCCTGTTACATTGCCTATGTTCAGTTCTGGATTGCAATACTAGGATAAAAAGGAATACTCATATTTGTGCCTACACCCCTGTGTGTTGTTCCCCAACAAGATCTCTAGTCACAGTTCTGGGCTGGAGAAGAATGTTTATGATCACTCAGAAGAGAATAGGCATCCCAAACTCAGTTCCAAAGCAGAAAGAAGCATTAGCACTTGTGATTACAGGAAAGCAGAAGACCTGGTCAAAATTCCAATGACAAGAGGAGTGCCAGTTCCAGGAGGAAGAAGAGGTTCTTTTCTAGGTAAAGACCAGAGCACAGGCCAGGAGAATAAAGAACAAATTTCTCTTTGGATCACACCATGTTGGAATCACTAAAAGCTTAAAGACATTGAATTGGTTCTGAAAATAGCAATACAAAAACTCCAAGCTTGGGACAGTGCTTTCTCCACCCCCAGGAGCAGAGCCCTATTTTAAAGTTACAAATAAATAAATAGGCTAGAAATATAAGCAATTACCAAAGAACCTGCCCACAAAAAGCCACTGTGGTGACAGAGAAGATCAAGACACTAAGAAGACAATGATATCAAACAACTCTATGCAAAACTTCAAAGATAATTGTGAATTGAACACAAGCTCATCAAGAATTCCTTTAAGACCTCAAAATATATTTTAATAATCAAATAAGGGCGGTAGAAGAAAAGTTCAGAAAAGTAAGGAGAGTGATACAAGAAAGTCATGAAAAGGAAATCAACAGATTTGTAAAGGAACTACAAAAATACTGAAGAGAATAAAAACTTAAAAAGTGACCAGATAGTAAAACAAGCACAAAAGCTCATGGAAAAAAATAATTCCTTAAATATTAGATTTGAGCAAGTAGAAGTTAATGACTCCATAAAACATCTAGACACGATAAAGCAAAGTCCAAAAAATGAAAAGAAGTAGAAGAAAAAATGAAATGTCTCATTGAAAAAATAAACTGAATTGGGAAATAGATTGTGGAGAGATAATGTAAAACTTGAATTACCAGACAGCCATGGTTTATAAAGAACCTAGACACCATATTTCAAAAATTACCAAGGAAAACTGCCCTAATATCTCAGAACCACAGTAAAAAAAAGAAATTTTTTAAAAATTCACTAATCACTTCTTGAAAAGAAATCAAAAACAAACTCCCCAAAATATTTTAGCTAAATTATTTTTGAAAGTTACATGATAACTTTTTTGTATTTTTAAAAGGAAGAGAAAATTGTACATAATAGATTTGCAAGTTTCATGTGCAATCATCTTCTTTAAGAATTGTACTGTTATGGAAAGAGTTGTGTCACTCCTTAAGTTAAAAATAAAAAAAAAATTTAAAAAGATATCTGGAAAAAAAAGCTTTATCATATTGAGTACAATTTTTGCAAAAATATTGGTCATTGGTCAAGGGTTGCACAAAATAAGTAAGAGGGGGGCAGCTAGGTGGCACAGTGAATGGAGCACCAGCCCTGAAGTCAGGAAGACCTGAGTTCAAATTTGACCTCAGACACTTAACATTCCCTAGCTGTGTGACCCTGGGTAAGTCACTTAACCTCAATTGCCTCAGCAAAAAAAAAAAAAAAAGTAAGAGGACAGGAGAGTGCATTGAAAACATCTCTAGACTTCAAGCCAGAGGATATTAGTTCAAGTCCCAGTTCTGCCAATTACTACCTGTATGGCCAAGTCACTTAATTTCTCTAGGTCAATTTTCTCATCTGTTTGGGTATTTTTTGGTAATTAAAAAAATTAATTTTAAACAAATACAAAATGAGAAAAGTAAAGAAAAAAAAGATTTTCATTCCACACCACAGAACATGAGAGGATTTAATTAAAACAATGAATTTTCATTTCAAGAAAACCATATAATGAATACTACAAAGTGTTTTGAAAGCTACCCAAATTTTCTTTGCTTCCTTGTAGGTTTTCTTTTGTTTATGCTGTGCAATTTTTACTTTATTTTTGTCCCTCTATATATATTTATATACATACACTCTATAAAATACACATATATACACTTATACACATATCTGTGAAGCCATATTATGCATGTCTTCACTTGTTATCTCTTTCTTTGGGAATAGATAGCATCTTCCTTCATAGGTGTAAATCTTTCCATATTTCTCTAAATCCATTAGTTCATCATTTCCTACACCAAAACAGTATTTCAAACATTAACATACATTAACATACTACTCAGATATTGTGTATGAAAGTTTTCCCCCCATTTTTCTACATTCCTTTCAGTTTTTTACTACATTGGTTTTATTTATATAAGAAAATTTTCATTTAAAATAATTGCAATTATCCATTTTACATTTCAACAATCTTCTTGTCTCATAAAATAGTTTAAGGTCTGATACTGCTAAATCGCCTTCTTTTACATCTTTTTCTCCTGATTTCTTTGAAATTCCTGACCCTTTGTTCTTCCAAATGCACTCTGTTATTATTTTTCTAACTTAGTAAGATAATTTTTAGTAATTTAATTGGAAAGGATATGAATAAATAAATTATATTGGATCTATCTATCTATGAACAACTATTTAATTGGCTTTATTACTTCAATTATTAAATTCTGACTTGATTTATATAAAAATATTTTATATTTATGTTCAAATAGTCCCTGTGTCAGTTTTGGCAATTATACTCTCAGGTATTTTATAGTTATATTATAATATATTTTTATCATATAGTAAAATATATGACATATATTTTATGTCATATAGTTTATATTATATTTTATATAGTCTAAAATATTGATGAATATGACTAACATTTAATATACTTTCCCTATTTTTTTCTTTTGATTAAATGTTTCAGCTTTCAATTTCAATTTCAATGAGATCATAATTACTACCCCTGATTTTTTCCATAATAAATTTTGTTCCTTTATTTTATCTTTGTATGTATCTCTCATTTTTATTATCTTCTGAAAGCAACATATTGTTGCATTCAAATTTTTAATTTGCTGTCCACTTCTATTTTGGGGGTAAATTCTTCCCATTTACATTTTAAGTCATAATTACTTGTCTATTTTCTTTCACCCTATTTTTCCTCACTATCCTTCTCATCTCATTTGCCCTAATCTTCCTCACTCCTCTATTTTAATTGTACCTACTGCCCTTGCCCTCCTATTCCTTAATCTACTCACTTCTCTGAATCCCTCACTTATCCTCTCCCTTGACCTTAGTTCCTTGCTCTCCTATGCCTTTCTGAATTTAGAAGATTTTTATACCTACATATATATATGTATGTATGCCTGTGTGTGTGTGTCCTGATGAAAGTATGGTTCCAGCACTACCTTCTTTCCCTCAGTCATTTGTTTCTTCTTTATCAATTCTTCCTTGCATGCCTTATTTGTGTGAGATAATTATTTCTTTTTTATCTCTCTATACAATGTTATTTTTAGATTACCCCATCATGTATTGTTCATTTCAAGCCTTTCTTTCAAAGTGCCCAAATAATTATGATAATCATAACAATAAGAATAACTTTTTTACATATAAAAAGTATGCAATTTGACCTTATTGAATTCCTTATGTTTGAATTCCTTTATGTATGAATTCCTTTAAAGTTTGCTTTATATTTCTCTTGGATCTTATATGTCAAATTTTCATGAAATTCTGTTGTTTTGTCACAAATTATGAAACTCTTTCAATTCAATAAATGTTCAGTTTTTTAAAAATTTGGTATTATGCTTAACTTTGCTGCAGAATTTACCCTTGGCTGTAATCCCAGCTCTTTTGTTCTATGAAACATAGTATTCCAGGACTATAGTCCTTTAACATAATAGCTGCTAATTCTTATGTAATTGTTATTGTAGCTCTATGATATTTAAATTGTTCTTCCTGTTTTTCCAATATTTTCTCCATAATCTGGAACTTTGAAAGTTGGCTGTGATATTCCTGTAAGTTTTCTTCCTGTGATCTCTTTCAGATGATGATCAGTGGACTTTTTTTCTATTTCAGTTTTGCCTTTTTGTTCTATAACTTCAGGATGATTTTCCTTGATAATTTCTTTTAAGGGACAGCTAGGTGGCTCAGTAAATAGAGTACCAGCCCTGAAGTCAGGAGGACCTGAGTTCAAATCTCGTCTCAGACACTTAACACTTCCTAGCTGTGTGGCCCTGGGCAAGTCACTTAACCCCAATTGCCTCAGTAAAAAAGAAAAAAAAAAGATAATTTCTTTTAACATTGTATAAAGGTTACTTTTTAATCATAAATCTTGGGGAGTGTGACTATTTCTATATTATTTCTCTTCAATCTTCAGATCAGTTGTTTTTCTGATGAAATGTTTCATATTCTCTTATTTTATTCTTTTGATTTTATTTATGATTTCTTGGTATCTTATAGCATCATTAGCTTCCTCTTGTCCAATTCTAGCTTTCAAGGAATCATTTTCTCCTTTACAATATTGATTTTCTATCTTTTTGTTTCTTTTTATTTTTTCATTTTTAACACACATAGCTTTATGAATCATATGAGAAAGAAAAATCAGATCAAAAGGGGAAAACCATGGGAGAGGGAAAAAACAGAAAAAAGAAGTGAACATAGTATGTGCTGATTTACATTCAGTCTCTTTAGTTCTTTTTTTGGATGCAATTGGAATTTTCTGTCCAAAGTCTATTATTTTGAATTTTTTGCAATTTGCAATTTGGAATTGCTTTAGATTACCAAACCACTGAAAAGAACCAAACCTTACATAGTTGATCATCGCATATTACTGTGCATAATATATTCCGGGTTCTCCTTGTTTTACTCAGCATCAGTTCCTGTAAATCTTTCCAGACATTTCTATAATCAGTTTGTTCATTTTTTATAGAATGCTAATATTCCATTAACTTCATGAACTACAATTTGCTCAGCTATTCCTTCATTGATGGGTATCCACTCCTTTTCTAATTCTTTCCTACCACAAAAAGAGCTGCTACAAACATTTTTGTACATGTGGGTGCTTTTCCTTCCTTGATGATTTCCTTGGGATACAAACCCAGTAATGGCATTGCTGGGTCTGTAATGCTCATCTTGCAGGGGCCTCCAAATGTAAATGCTTGGAGAATGAATGCTTGGAGAAACTGAGGCAGTATTAGAGATTAGAGATTATTAATATTTTATTGATAGTAATGGAGAGATAAGACTAGTTGACTGAATAGGACTATTGTCTCAAAGTATTCAGTCCATGGAGAGTTTAGATTGGCAGTCATATTAGCCAGCTGTCTGGATCTCAATGTATCCAGCAGCGATTTGGGATCCATAATCATGGGTCTGGATGGGACTCCTGTCCCAAAGCACTCAGTCTATGGAGGATTTAGACTGGTAGTCATATTAGCCAGCCATTTGGATCTCAATATATCCAGCACTCGAGTGAGGGGCTCCAAGGACTTTTATAGTGATCTGGCACTCAGAGAAACAATAGCAGAAGAAGCAGAGCACTGGTGGGGGGGATTGGAGTTCCAGGAAAGGACTATGAATTCAGTTCTGACAAATTGGGGGTATGAAGGAAGGATCATAAATTCTGATAAGTTTGGGAAGAAGCTAGGAGCCACTGAATCTGGGACCATAAAGATAAGGGGTATGTCTAGGTATTTGAGATAGGCCATCTAGAGGTCTTATGACTCTTTGGGATGCCAGTGGCCATAACTCTGCAGCCCCAATTATCTCAGTCCTGATGTCCAGAAAGGGGGTGGGGAGAGAGTTGCACCAAGCAGAACAATTGGGAAACTGAGACAAAACAATTGAGGGAAACTGAGAGAGAGGAACTGTGGCACAACAGGTCAAAGGGTATTCACAATTTTGTAGCCCTTTCAGCATAGTTCCAAACTACTCTCCAAAATGATTGGATCCTTCCACAACTCCACCAACAATGCATTAGAGTCCCAGTTTTCCCACTTCCTCTCCAACATTTATCATTATCTTTTCTGGTCATTGTAGGCAATCTGAGAGATATGAGGTGGTACCTCAGAGTTGTATTAATTTTCATTTCTTTATTGATTTTCTATCTTCAATTGGTTTACTTCCTTTTCATAGTTTTCTTTATTTTCTTGGATTGCTCTTATTGTTTATCCTAATTTTTCCTTGATATCTCTTATTTGATTTTTAAAGTTCTGCTTAAGTTCTTCCAAGAAATCTTTTTTTTTGTGGTAGGGACCATTTGATGTTTTGCCTTGAAATAGAATTGGCTTTTTTATATCCATTGTCATTCTCTGAATATGAATATTCTATCCCCACAGTAACCATCCATTGCTGGGTTCTTTCTCCTTTCCTTACTTTTATAGATTACTGCTTATTTTGTTTTTCACAGCTATTAATATAAAAAAGTTCTAGGGGCAGCTAGATGGTGCAATGGATAGAGAACCAGCCTTGAAGCCAGGAGGACCTGAGTTTAAATTTGGCCTCAGACACTTAACACTTCCTAGCTGTGTGACCCTGGGCAAGTCACTTAACCCCAATTGCCTCAAGGAAAAAAAATAGTCCTGAGGTGTTGGGAATAATGTCCTAAGCCTCAGGTACTTGTTATTTTTATCTCCTGAAATCTGCTTCAGGGCCCAATCTTGGACTTTCCTCTCTACCCCCAAGGCACAGCTAGAGCCCCTAGACACACTGTTCTGTAAATACTCTTATTCCTGGAAGTCTCTCCAGTGGCCCATAATACAGATATCCTCTCTGCCCTGGACTTAATACTACAGATGTCCTCTCTGCCCTGGAACTAAATCCAGAGAATCTGTTCTCCTGTTAGTGTCCACAGACAGCAGAATCCCCAATCCTTTGCTACCAAACTATTAGGCTAGCTCTTTCTTCCCTGCAGCCCATATCCCTAGATATACTTGATCTGTACGGATATGTTTGGTGTCCCTTGATAGTGGAAAGTCCTTCTATCTTCTCCCATTCAGTGTTCTGACCCTTACTCTATCTATCTGTGAGGAAAAAGTTCCTGAGGCCATCTCCCAACCCAGCTGCCCTCAGGGCTTATTGTTTGCTGATTCTGTAAAATCTGTCTAGATGTGTTTGTACTTGAATCTCAAGCCCAACATCCTGCTGGACGTTGGGTCTTCCCTGGGGTTTTCTCATGTTGTCCTATCTTTTAGGAAGGTAATAGCTTGACCCCAATTTTTATTTATTTATGCTGCTCCCCCTGACGCAAGGTTCTATCTTTGTGTGTGTGTGTGGAGGAATTTGGAAGAGCTACAAGTTTTCAGACCTACTTTGCCTACCTACTCTTCCTATTTTAGTCAAATTTCAGAGTTCCAAGGTCAAGAAGAAAAAAGTACAAGCAGCCAGATAAAAAATCCAAATATCTTGAAGTTACTGTCAAAATCACACAAGATTTAGCAGCTTCTACATTAAAGGAATGGAGAGCTTGGAATGTAATATTCTAGAAGACAAAGGAGCTGAAATTACAATCAAGAATATCATATCCAGAAAAACTCAGTATGACCCTTGAAATGAAAAAGATATTCAATGAAATAGAGAATTTGCAAGTATTCCTGATGAAAAGATCAGAACTGAATAGAAAATTTGACTTTGAAATATGAGACCCAAGAGAAGCATAAAAAGGTAAACATGAAAGAGAAATCATAAGAGAGTAAGACTTAACTGTTACCATTCCTATATGAGAAAATGACACTTGTTACTCCTAAGATATTTATCATTATTAAGGCACTTAGAAGGAATATAACATATGTAGATTATGGGTATGAATTGGCTATAATGTGATTTCAAAAAAAAAAGAATGATAAATATGGATCCACAGGGAGAAGGGAGAAGGGAGAAGAGAAAGGAAGAAGTGGGAAAATTTATCTCATATTAAAAATGGGTGAGAAAAAGGGGTTTTACTGTGAAGGGAAGATGGGAGGATGGTGCATGGTGCCTGTTTTTTACTCTCGCAAGAACTGGCTGAAAGATATAACATACATACTCATCCACAAAATATTAATATACATAATTGTGTAACAAAATATATCTTAGCCAGCAGGGAAGTAGGAGGAAGAGGAATTAAGAAAAAGAACATTCTGATAGAAGGGAGGGTAAATTGAAGGAGACAGTAGTCAGGAACAAAATAGACTTTTGAGTAAGGACAAAAGACAGACAGACAGACAGAGGCAGAGACAGAGAGACAGAGACAGAAAGAGACAGGAAAGGCAGAAAGAAAGAGACACAGAGATACAGATGACAGAGACACACAGAAAGAGAAAGAAACAGAGAGATACAGGGAGAGGGAGACACACAGAAAGAGACAGAGACAGAGAGAGATAGAGAAACAGAGACAGACAGACAGACAGATGAAAGGAGAGAAAGGAAGGAAAGGAAAAAAAGGAGAAAAATAAGGAAAACATAGGATGGAAATAAATATATAGTTAATTATAACTGTGAATATAAATGGGATGAAATCATTTAAAAACATACAGATAGTTGAATGAATTAGAAACAAGAATACAATAATATATTGTGCACAAAAACAAATAAACAAACAACAATAACAACAAAGACACTTGAAATAGAGAAGCATACAGAGTAAAAATAAGGTCCTACATTGATGCATTGTTGGTAGAGCTGTGAACGGATCCAACCATTATGGAGAGCAATTTGGAGGTATGCTCAAAAAGTTATCAAACTATGCATACCCTTTGACCCAGCAGTGTTTCTACTGGGCTTATATCCAAAAGAAATCATAAAAGAAGGAAAGGTCCCCACATGTGCAAGAATGTTTGTGGCAGCCCTTTTTGTAATGGCTAGAAACTGGAAATTGAATGGATGCCCATCAATTGGAGAGTGGCTGAATAAATTATGGTATATGAATGTTATGGAATATTATTGCTCTGTAAGAAACGACCAGCAGGACGATTTCAGAGAGGCCTGGAAAGACTTACATGAACTGATGCTCAGTGAAGTGAGCAAAACCAGGAGATCATTATCCACGGCAACAACAATACTATATTTGAGGATCAGTTCTAAGGGACATGACTCTCTTCAACAATGAAATGCTTCAAACCAATTCCAATTGTTCAGTGAAGAAGGCCATATATACCCAGAGAGAGGGATGTGAAATGTGGACCACAACATAACATTTTCATGTTCTCTATTGATGTTTGCTTGCATTGTGTTTCCTTTATCGGATTATTCTTTCTTATAGATACGATTTCTCCTGAACAAAAAAAAATTATGTGTGGCAATAACTATACATATATTCGATTTAAGTATTCTAACATAATTATCATGTAGTAGATATCCTGCTATCTAGGGGAGGGGTGGGGAGTAGGGGGGAAAAATTTGTAACAGAAAGCTTTGTAAGGGTTAATGTTTAGGAATTACCCATACATAGGTTTTGCAAATAAAAAGTATTAATAAAAAAATAAATAAAAAATTAAAAAATAAAATTAAAAAAATACAATACTATATGAGGATCAGTTCTAATGGACATGACTCTCTTCAACAATGAAATGCTTCAGACCAGTTCCAATTGTTCAGTGAAGAGAGCCATATACACCCAGAGAGAGGAATGTGAAATGTGGACCACAACATAACATTTTCATGTTCTCTATTGAGGTTTGCTTGCATTGTATTTCCTTTATCGGATTATTCTTTCTTGTAGATACGTTTTCTCCTGCACAAAAAATGATGCAATAACTATACATATATTTCTTAAGTATTCTAACATAATTATCATGTAGTGGATATCCTGCCATCTAGGGGAGGGGTGGGGAGTAGGGGGGGAAAATTTGTAACAGAAAGCTTTGTAAGGATTATTGTTTAGGAATTACCCATACATATGTTTTGCAAATAAAAAGTATTAATAAAAAAAAGGTCCTAGAGAAGAGGTAAAAAAGTCAATGCTAACATTCATGATTTCAGAAAAAGCAAAAGCAGCAACAGACTTAATTAAAAGAGATAAATAGAAAAAGTTCATTTTAGTAAGAGGTACCATAGAAATGAAATAATATCAATATCAAAAATATAGGCACCAAATGGCATAACATCCAAATTCTTAAAGGAAATGTTAGATAAGATAAAATAATAGTAGATAGTATGCTATACTAGTGGGGGACCTCAAAATAGATAAAACCTATCACAAAATGTAAAAAGAAAAGAACTTGAGATAAATGGAATTTTAGAAAACTTAGATTTAATAGATATCTGGAAAAAATTGATTGGAAATAGAAAGAAGTGGGTTTTTTCCCATGGCTCCTTTACAAAAAGTGACCATGTATGAGGGAATTTACAACTTTACACATAAATGCAGAAAAACAGAAATATTAAGTATATTTTTTCAGACCTTAACACAATAAAAATTACATTCAATAAATGGAAACATAAGTTAAAATTAGTTAGAAACTAAATAATCTAAACCCAAGTAATGAATGGATCAAAAAACAAATCATAGAAACAATTAATGATTTCACAAAAGAATATGACAGCAATGGAACAATATGCCAAAATTTATGGTATACAGCCAAAGTAGTACTTAAGGAAATCTTTGTATCTCTAAATGTTTATGTGAAAATAAAAATAAAAATAAAATAACAGATTAAGCATGTAATTTTTAAAAAATTAAAAAACTAGAAAAAGAACAAATTTAAAATCCCCAATTAAACACCAAATTGGAAATCCAACATTAAAATTGAAAACATATCAAAATTGAAAATAAAATGAAAAATAAAATCAGGACCTGATTTATTAAAAATTCAATAAAATTGATAAACAAATACCTAATGTGTTTGTTTTTATTTTCATGCTGAGGCAAATGGGGTCTAGTAACACACCCAGGGTCATACAACTAGGTAAGTGTCTGAGTCCAAATTTGAACTCAGGTCCTCTGGACTTCAAGGCTGGTGCTCTATCCACACTATACCACCTAGCTTTTTTACCTATTTCTTTTTTCCATATTCCTCCTCACAAGTCTGTTTTGTTTCGAGATCAATTTCCTTTAATCTACCCTCCTTTTTATCAGCTGGCTCCCTTTCTCTTAACCTCTTCTACTTCTTCCTTGAATAAGATATTTTTCTATACTCAACTGAGTGTCTTTCTCTCTCTCTCTTACACACACACACACACACACACACACACACACACACACACACACATTATAGATTCTTTCTTCCTTTTAAACCAATTTAGCTGAGAGGGAGTTTCAAGTGTTACTGGCCATCACTTTTCCACATTTTCTTCTCTGTAAATGCTGTTCTAGTGAACCTCTTTCATGGGTTGTAATTTCCTATTTTTCCTCACCATTTACCCTTCTCACAATGCATCCCTCTTTTTCAGTCCTTCCTTTTTTTGATCATTAGAAAATAATCAACTCACATCCTTGCACTCTGTCTACATAGACTCCTTCTAACTGCCCTAATAATGATAACATTCTTAGGCATTATCTATATCATCTTCCTATATAGACAAAGTAAAAAGCTTAACCTTACTGCAGCCTTTGTGATTTCTGTTTCATGTTTACCTTTTTATCTTTCTCATGAGTTTTCAGTTTGAATGTCACATTTTAGATTCAGCTCTGGTTTTTTCTTTGGGAATACTTGAAAATCCCTAATTTTTTGATGATTTCCCCCCTTAATCATTATACTCTGTTTTGCTGGCTATGTTATTCCTGGTTGTGATCCTAGCTTCTTTGCTGTATGTAATAAATATTCTAAACCCTCTCCTTTAACATGAAAGATGCTAAATCTAAAATAATATTGACTATGGCTCCACAGTATTTGAATCTTTTTTTCCTCAATGCTTGCAATATTTTCTCCTTAACCTGGGAGCTTTGGAATTTGGTAATAATATTCCAGGGAATTTTCAATTTGGTGTATCACTTAGGAGGTGATCAGTGTATGCTTTCAGTTTCAATTTTACATTCTGGTTCTAATATAACAGGGCTTCTTTCCTTTATAATTTCATGAAATATAATGTCCAGGCTTTTTATTTTTTCTAATCATGACTTTCAGGTAGACCATGCTTAAATTCTTTCTTCTTGAACTGTATTTTCAGATGTAGTTGGGTTTTTTTAATAAGTTACTTTAGTTTCTTCTAGTTTCTTTTTGCATTTTTTAAAATTTTGATTTATAGTATACTTTGATGTCTCATGGTGTTATCAGTATCCATTTATTCAGCTCTAATTGTTAAAAAATATATATTTTCTTCACTTTTTACATTGAATTTTCCATTTAGCCAATTCTGCTTTTTAAAGAGTTCTTCTCCTCAATGAAAATGAGTGTCATTTGGTGAATTCTATTTTTTAATGTAGCATTTTTGTGTCTTTTTTCCTTGTAAAGGTGTTAATTTTCTTCCCAAAATTTTCTTGCATCACTCACATTTCTTTTCCCAATTTTTTCTACCACTCATATCTATTTCTTTAACCCTTCAGAGAATTTTTGTTTGACTTGAGTTCAAATGGCATTTTTTCTTTGAGCTTTGAGGAGGAGAAGGAAGAAGGGGAAGAGGAGAAGGAGAGGGAAGAGGAGGAGGGGAGGGAAGAGGAGGAGAGGAGGGAAGAGGAGGAGGAGGAGGAGAGGAAGGAAGAGGAGAAGGAGAAGGAGGAGGAGGAGAGGAAGGAAGAGGAGAAGGAGAAGGAGAAGAAAGAGGGAGGAGGAGGAGGAAAAGGAGGATGAGGGAGAGAAAGGAGGAAAGGCAGAAAATAAATGTTCTAACTAGAACTCTGAGCCCCTTTGCTCTATATACAGAAGTGGAGGGCATGTTTCATCATATAAGTCCTTTGGAATTATGATCAATCATTGTGTTGATTAGAATTATTAAGTCTTTCAAAGTTCATAAGTTGATTATCTTTACATTATCACTATTATTAAACAAATTGTTCTCTTGGCACTGCTCATTTCATTCTGCATCCATTAATACAAATCTTCCTGGATTTTCATGAACATATCCCTTTCATCATTTCTTAAAGCCCAATAGTATTGCATCTCCTTTATATTTAGCAGTTTTGTTGGGTCAAAGTATGCACAGTTAATCACCTTTTGGGACAAGGTTCAAACTGCTTTCCAAAATGGTTGGACTACTTCACAGTTTTGCCAACAGTGCATTAGTACCAATTTACTTGCTATCCTTCCACTATTTGTAATGTTCATTTTTTGTCATCTTAGTCAATCTGATAGGTATGAGGTAATGGTACCTGAGTTATTTAATTTCTGCTTCTTCATATATAAGTAATTTTTTAAAACTCCATATAACTATTCTTTGTTTGAATTTTT
Organism: Myrmecobius fasciatus; assembly: GCA_023553655.1. Lineage (NCBI taxonomy): Eukaryota > Metazoa > Chordata > Mammalia > Dasyuromorphia > Myrmecobiidae > Myrmecobius > Myrmecobius fasciatus. The sequence goes on along the minus strand of JAJPUD010005101.1, from coordinate 152,396 downwards.
TCCTTAAAGTGTTTCATTCATATTCTTTTTTATTTGAAGAATTTGGGTCTCTTATCATTTGAAGAATGGATCTTTTTTTAAAAGTTTTACTCAGTTTCCTATATATTTAAATTTTAATTTTTTTCAATTTTTAAAAATTCTTAATGCTTTATTTTTCCAAGTTACAAGTAAAATTATTTTTAACATTTGTTATTACCATTTTGAATTCCAATTTTTTTCCTTTGCCCTCTCTAATATCTCATTGAGAAAGCAAGAAATTTGATCTAGGTTATGCATGTGTAGTCAGGCAAAACATTTCCATATTAGCCATGTGGTGAAAGAAAAATAAAGGAAAAAAATTTTAAAATATGTTCAAACTGTATTCAGACACACCAGTTCTTTCTCTGGGAGTGCATAGCATTTTTCATCATAACTCCTTCAGAGTTGTTTTAGTTCATTGCATTGGGGAGAACAGATGGCATTCACAGCTGACCATCGAACAATTTAGTTGTTGCTTTGGACGCAGTACATTTCATTTTTTGTATCAACTCATATAAGTCTTTCCATATTTTTCTAAGAGCATCGTGTTCATGATTTCCTGTAGCTCAGTAGTATTCCATCATAATCACATTGCCTAATTTGTTCAGCCATTTTCTAATTCGTGGGCATTCCCCCAAGTTTTCAACTCCCTGCCACCAGAAAATAGTTGCTATAAATATTTCTATACATATAGGTCCTTTCCCCCACTTTACAATTTTTTTTTAGATATTACCCTAGTAGTGACACTGCTAAGTCAAAGGGTATACATAGTTCTATAGCCCTTTAGGCATAGCTCCAAATTGCTCTAAAGAGTGGTTGAATCAGGTTATACCTCCACTAATAATGCATTAAAGTCTCATTTTTCCCACATCTCCTCCAAAATTTATCATTCTCCTTTTCTGTTCCACTAGCCAATATAATAGTTATGTGGTAGTATGTCAGAATTACTTTAATTTGCACTCCTCTAATCAACTGCAATTTAGAACACCTCCTTATATGGCTATAGATAGATTTCATTACTTCATCTGAAAATTGTTCATCTCTATATAATTCATCATTTAGGGAATGGCTCTTATTTTTATAAATCTGACTCAATTCCCTATATATTTGAGAAATGAGGCCTTTATCAGAAAAACTTCAATTTTTTTCAGTTAGGATTGCTAAATATATTTCCTTCCATCTTATTTCCTCCCTTTATTTATTCTGTTATCTCTTTTATCTCTCCTTTTTTTTATCTCTCCTCAAAAATATTTTGTTTCTCACTATCTGTCCCCAGTCTTCCATCTCTTCTATCAACCCCTTTCTTTTAATGCCTTCCCCTCCTACTTTCCTTGGTAATATTAAGCCAATTCTGATGAGAATAAGGCTCACTCACTTTCCCCCAATTCCTCCAACTTCCCTTCCATTGCAAATGATTTTCCCACCTGTTTTATGTGAGATAATTAAACCTGTTCTATCCTTCCCTTTCTCTTTCTCTCAATGCATTCCTCTTTCCCACTTCTTATTTTTTATTTTTTAGATGCCATCTCTTCATATTCAACTCACATCTGTGTACTATACACAAACTATATATACTTTGATAAACAGAAAGCTTTTGTGAGTTACAAATATCACCTTTTCTATTTTCCAGGTCAGTTGCTTTTTCCATTTATTTATTTATTTATTTGCTGAGGCAATTGGGGTTAAGTGACTTGCCCAGGGTCACATAGCTAGGAAGTGTTTAGTGTCTGAGGTCAGATTTGAACTCAGGTGCTCCTGATTTCAGGGCTGGTGCTCTTTCCACTACACCACTTAGCTGCCCCTCAGTTGCTTTTTCCAATGAGATTTCACATTGTTTTACATTTCTTCATTCTTCAGGTTTTATTTTATTGTTTCTTAATTTCTTATAAAGCCATTAGCTTCCATTTGCTTAGTTCTAATTTTTTTAGGAAAGTATTTTCTTCAGTGACTTTTTGAACATTCTTTTCCATTTGGATAATTCATCTTTTTAAGGAATTTTTTTCTTCAGTGAATCTTCATGCTTTTTTTCCCATTTGGTCAATTCTGCTTTTCAAGACATCATTTTTATCATTGATTTTTTTTGAACTTTTTTTTACCATTTGATCTGGTCTCTTTTTTTCAGGTGTTTTTTTTTGTTTGTTTTTGGGGGGGTGTTTTGGTTTTTTTTGGTCTACTTTAATAAATTGTTGGCTCTTTTTTCACCTTTTTCTTGTATCACTCCTATTTCTCATTCCAATTTTTCTTTTACCTTTATTTGATTTTCAAAATATTTTTGACCTCTTCTATGGCTTGAAACAAATTCCTATTTTTCTTGGAGGATTTGGATGTTGGAGTTTTGACTTTGTGATCTACTCAGCATTTGAAGCTCTAAAACTCTCATCAACTGAACCTTGCTCCTGAAGTAGAATGGGACTTTCAATGCTGCCAATGAGGAAAGAATCACATAATGGATTTTGGGACAAACATTATAAACTGATATGGTGAATGCACAATAAATAAATATGCAAAAGGGGATACATGACAAGAACCCATGTGGATAGGGCATACACACAACAAAATATATGACAATAGTTTATAATGATATATTTCATAATGTTTTATGCCTTTATACTTGGGTATTCTATATCTATTTTCTTTTCTATATCTGTTTATTTTGGTTAAAATATTTGTGAGGTACTTTTCAATAATCCATTGAATTATATTTGTCCCTGAATTTTTACCCACAGAGTTTTTCGCTGTTCTCATCTGGGCTTTAGTTCTTCAATAACAGACAGTGTTTTCTGATTCATTATTTGTATTTGTATTGTATGCATATTTCCTAGACTCTCCCTGACACAAGTTTGTCCTTTTTAATACATAATCAAGGCCACAAACCACTTTATCTATCCTGATAGGTGGCAACAAAAGGTAGACCAATACTAGCTATGATCATTTATTATTTTATGTGTCTCTACTTTTAGGTGATTTGAGAATGTCATGGACTATGCCTAACTTAAGCTGTTCAAATGCTTCTTTGATTTTTCTTATGCAGGGCTTTCTTATTGAACTCTGGAAGCTTGCAACTCACACATACCCTCTATCTTTGGCTTTCTCCATCTCCCATCATATCCCTCTCCTAGCATGACTTCTCAGGCTACACTTTTGCCAATTGTTGTCTGATTCAAGCCATTCAACATGCAATTTTACTAATTATTATTAGACTGGGACATAAAAAATCTCTTTCTACTAATATTTCATTCTTCCATGGTTAACATATTACTCTGACAAAGGCTGTGCTTCTGAATGCCCAGCTGTTGATGTACAAACCCAATTCCTCATACTCCTACTCCTACTCATATTCATTCACTCCTTCCTCACACCAACACCATATTCTCTTTGTTGTCTCCCTCCCCCCCCAAAGAAAAATCCCTACATATCTAACTGCTTCCACTGTGCTCTTTGGAATGCCTGCACCACAATTAAAAACTTCCTTTCATTTTAAACTTTGCTTCACTATTCATTTCATCTTTCAGCACTCTCTGAGACAGTTTCTTCATGAAAAGTAGCCATGAGACCTGGTTATTTCTTCTTATACTCATTGCACTTATACCTATAACCTGCAACTCATTGTAGTCCAAATACTTTTCATTGCCTGTTGCCACTTCCAGATTCTTCCTCTATTTTTGTTATTTTGCAATTTCTTCTCTGTTGAGGTTCATTTTACTCAAATATATCTCCAAGAGGTGGAACCAAGATGGCAGAGTAAAGGCAGGAATTTGTCCAACTTCTTCTTCAAACTGCTTTAAATTCCTTTAAATAATGACTCTAAAAAAAATTTTAGACCCAAAGAGATGGAGTAGAATATTTTCCAGTCGAAGGCAACTTAAAAGCTCAGCAGAAAGTCTGTGACACCAGGAAGGGAATTCACTATGTAGTCCTGGGGCAGGGTGTGCCTGCACAGTCCTAGACCCAGCTACAGCCCTGGGTCAAATGCAGTACTAGCTGCTTTCAGACCTCTCAGTCCAGAGATACCAGAAAGGACCTGGAAGGTCAACAGAAAAAGTCTGCAGAACCAGAGTGGGACTCCAGCAATCAATCCCAGAACAGACCCAGCCCAGCCCCAGCTCCCCTCTCCCCCAGCCCAGACCTCAGCATCAATAAGATGGGACTTCTGAATCAGAAGCTCTGCTGGATTCTTCTAGACCTCTTAGCCTGGGGACACCAGCAAGGAACTGAAAGATCATTGGAGACCTCCAGGGCAAAAAAAAAAAAAAAGAGTTCTTGTGGTCAGATTCCTAAAAGGATTTCTGAAAACAGCTGCACAAAACCCTTAAAGCTTGGGACAATATACTCTCTACCATGGAAACAGAGCCCTACTTTAACAACAACAAAAAAAGTTAAAAGCAGAGTAATAATCTAGGAAAACTAACAAAAACCAAAAATTTTCTGACTATTGAAGTTATTATGGTGACAAGGAAAATTAAAACACACTCAGAAGATGATAACAAAGTTCCTACATCCAAAGCCTCCAAGAAAAATATGTCTTTCTGTTTTGTTGATTAATTTTTCTCTTTTTCAGCCAAAAGAGTCTATCATTCTGGAATCAACATAATAACATATACCCAGGAATCAAACTTTTCTGTTTTACCCACTGTGAATGACCTTGTCTGAATCTTCCAGGGACTAGAGAAAAATTTCCCTTCCATCTGCTATCATTTGCTTACTTTTGAAGAGGAGGGTTTGGGAGAATTCTCATTAATCAAGATTAATTGTGGATAATTATCACCTGGGAAAATGTTTGCTATTCCTCAGTGACATCAGTGACTTCCAACATTGATAGCATCACTTCTTTTCAATTTGGCCTTGTAATGAAAGTTCCAGAAGGAGGTGAACTTAGGACTTCCCATAGCTCTAAAAATAATAAGATGACCTTGCTCCCATGATTCCACATATATATGTTGGATCTCACAGCCCTTCCCTCATCTACTCAAGTAACAGAGACCAAAAGAAGTTGAGTGATTTTCCTATTTCTTAACTACAGAGGCAGGGATAGGAAAGAAGTACATGTTGCAGAAAACAGATGAAAAATCAAAGTTGACTATTCAACATATCAGGCCTTTCATCATATTAAGTCATTTAATTGAAGGAAAATAGCATAAACCTTAGGAAAGAGGAGTGTTCACAAAAAAAGAAGATACAATAAAGGGAATAATAGTCTTTCTATACTTTTTTCTGGTCAGACCATATTGGGAAGATCTTTTCAGTTCAGGGCCACTTATAAGGAAAGAAATAGAAAAGCAGAGCAAATTTAAAGGTAGATAACTACAATAGTAAAGAAAATGGGATGTCGTGATAGCTGGTTGAGTTAAAGTAACAGGGAATGAGTAGAGAAAAGATTTGAAGTGTGGAAGGAGACAGAATATGGGATTTAATATCAGTCTGTATTTTATTTTTAAGGCCATTCTTTCATGGAATATTTCCCTCACTCACATTCTTAGAATCTCATTAAATTGGAAATTGTTCACTTTGACGAAAGTACATCGGTTATATAATTTCCTAGTGGAAATGAGATGGACAGGGAGAAGAAGGAATCCTCACTGAATATTTCCAGTTTCTATTGAATTGTGAATCCAGATCTTCTCAGTTGAGAAAATAGAAGTAGAAGGCAGCAAGACAGCACAGTGGATAGAGCCCTGGCCCTGAAATCAGGAGGATCTGAATTCAAATCTAGGCTTGGACACTTAACACTTACTAGCTGAGCTAATCATTTAATCCCAATTTATTTCTAAAAATTAAATAAATAAAAAGAAAGTATGGGTAAGGTGTGCCATGTGAGGCTTGAGAAAGGAAAAAAAAGGAAAATGATAGTTGTTCTGATGGTCAGGATGTCAAATTGATTAGGGAGGAATAAAACACTCACTTTTGTGCAAGGAGGGATAAGATGAAATGACACTATTTGAATTTATGGTGGATAGAGCCTGATCAGCAGGATTTCATGATTTTTTCCAATTCCATTCTATACCATAATAATAGGAACAGAGAAAATCCAGAAACAGAAGTAATCCAAAACTGGCCCTTGTCAGAGCTGGATCAATCACAATAAGAAAATCCCAAGTATAAGAATTAGATTACAGTTAGACTATTTTACCAAAAGATTGAGATCCTAAAGAGAGGAACATGGGATACATAGAGGTATGTTAGCCTAGGAAAGAAATGAGTATTAGAGAGTCTGTAGATCATTGTGAAGATGGAGAAAAAGGCAATAGTTTGTAAGGCATAGAGCAAGTCAGAATGAAAATAGATTATGAACAGATAGAAAAAGTTTTGAATTCATGAACATGGAATTGAGATATCCTCTTGTAGGTGATGGAAAATCAAAGGGATGGTCATCTCTATAATGGATGAGATATGGGAGCTGAATAAATTGAGCAAGCAAGAAGTTAGAATATTTTATAGAGTATAAATATGTAAATTTAATTCCAATATTATAAGGGAATGGAACAAAAGAATGTGAGTTAGTCATTGAGGAAAGAAACTTGTGATCTGATTAGTTACAGGGAACTCAGTAAGAAAATACCTTTTGTCAATGCAAATCAAAACTGCTCTAAAACTTCTAAGGTCCTTCTATATGCCAAGCAGTGGGAGTATAAGAAAAAAATACAACTACCTTTCTTAATACACTTGTATTCTGAGTTTTAGGAATATTCCTTGTACCTACTTACAGGCAACAAGAATCAAGTAAACATGCATCTATTAACTGCTTGCCATTGGTTGAAAAAAGGCAAAAACATAGTCTCTGCCCTCAAGGAATTCATATTCTAATGCATTAGACAACATGCAAAGCATTATGTAGAAACAAGATTATATTGAGTAAATGAAAGATAATCTCAAAAGTACCCTTGTTGTTTATGTTGTGGTTATTGTTTGTCCTTCATTTTCCAAGACAACCAGGACATCAGTGATATGATGTTATGATATGCAAGTAAATTGGATTTAAGTGAGAGAGAACTACACAAAGTTACCACTTTCTCTTCTGGAGCCAACTGAGTCCAGTGGTGAGATATAGATCAGAATGACTGGAGATGCCCTCTAATGGCATCTAAGAGTCCTTTTGAGTTCTATGTTTATTATTTTGTGATGTTACAATTGACGATAATTAATAGTGGTTATCAAGATGGGCTCTATCTATCTAGAGTGGGACTCCAGCAATCAATCCCAGCTGGAAGGAACCCTAAGAATTATCAAATCCAGCTCTCTCCTTTTATTGATAAAGAGACTGAGGCATAGAGAATTTAAGTGCCTTGTCCAGGGTAACATGGAAACTGTTTGAAGCAGATTTTGAAGCTCTCTCCACTGCAAGAATACCAACTTATCATGGATCCAAGCCATAACCTTGATCCAATGTGTTAAACAACATGCAAACAACTATGTGCAAACAAGAATAAGAAAAGTTCATTTCAGAAGAAAAGCACTAAAAAAAGGAGGAGACAGAAACATCTTCCTGCAGAAAGGGGAATTTAAACTGAGTGAAGGGGTCAGAAGGGAGAGGTAATGATAGAGAAGATGCCAAAATTGAAAACAGCTAGTGAAAAAGCATGGAGTAGAGAGCTGAAGTATACTATGATAAAGAGCAAGAAAGCAACTGGTTTGTGACTCTTAAAAACAGTACAAAAAAACCTAGAAAGAAAGGAAAGAGCAAGTCTATAAAAGGGCTTTAATTTGGAACTATGCTCAAAAAGTTGTCAAACTGTGCATACCCTTTGACCTAGCAGTGTTTCTACTGGGCCTGTATCCCAAAGAGATTTTAAAGGAGGGAAAGGGACCCACATGTGCAAAAATGTTTGTGGCAACCTTTTTGTAGTGGCAAGAAACTGGAAATTGAAAGGATGCCCATCAATTGGAGAATGGCTGAATAAATTATGGTATATGAATGTTATGGAATTTTATTGTTCTGTAAGAAATGACCAGCAGGACGATTTCAGAGAGGCCTGGAGAGACTTGCATGAACTGATGCTGAGTGAAATCAGCAGAACCAGGAGAACATTATACACAGCAACAAGACTATATGATGATCAATTTTGATGGACATGGTTCTCTTCAACAATGATGTGATTCAAACCAGTTCCTATTGTTCAGCGATGAAGATAGTCATATACATCCAGAGAGAGGCCTGTGGGAACTGAGTGTGAACCACAACACAGCATTTTAATGCTTTCTATGAATATTTCCATGCATTTTGTTTTCCTTCTTAGGTTGTTTTTTCTTCTTCTCTTTCTAGATCTGATGTTTCTTGTGCAATAAGATAACTGTATAGATATGTATACATGTATTGTATTTGTCATATAATTTATCCTATTTAGCATGTATTAGATTACCTGTCTTCTAGGGGTGGGGGTCGGGGGAAGGAGGGGAAAAGCTTGGGAAAAAAAGTTTTTGCAAAGGTCAATGTAGAAAAATCACTCATATGTTTTGTAAATAAAAAGCTTTATTATTTTAAAAAAAGAGTCTATAAAGGGCTTTAAACACACCAAAGAGCAACATTTTGGATTTGATCATGGCACTAACAGGAAACCACTGGTGGTTACTGATTAGGAGATTAATATGGACAGAACAGTCCTTAGAAAAGAAGCTCAATTGTTGAATGAAGTTGAATGAAGGATAAATTCAAGTGGGGAGAAATGAGAGGAAGGGAGATTAACTAGAAGCATTACGACAGTCCAGGTGATAAAAGACTGTTTTGTAAATATGTGCAAAATGTTTTGTAAATTGGGAAATCACCTTTACATTTAAAGGTTCTGATAAAGGCCTCATTTCTAAAATATATAGAGAATTGTCTCATATATATAAGAATTCAAGCCACTCTTCAATAGATAAGTGGTCAAGGGATATGAACAGACAATTTTCAGATGATGAAATTAAAATCATCTCTAGTCATATGAAAAGTTGCTCCAAATCACTATTGATCAGAGAAATGCAAATTAAGACAACTCTGAGGTACCACTACACACCTGTCAGATTGGCTAAAATGACAGGAAAAGATAATGATGAATGTTGGAGGGGATGTGGGAAAACTGGGACACTAATACATTGTTGGTGGAACTGTGAATGGATCCAGCCATTCTGGAGAGCAATTTGGAGCTATACTCAAAAAGTTGTCAAACTGTGCATACCCTTTGACCCAGCAGTGTTTCTACTGGGCCTATATCCCAAAGAGATCTTAGAGGAGGGAAAGGGCCCCACATGTGCAAGAATGTTTGTGGCAGCCCTTTTTGTAGTGGCTAGAAACTGGAAACTGAAGGGATGCCCATCAATTGGAGAGTGGCTGAATAAATTATGGTATATGAAAGTTATGGAATATTATTGCTCTGTAAGAAACGACCAGCAGGACAATTTCAGAGAGGCCTGGAGGGACATGCATGAACTGATGCTGAGTGAAGCGAGCAGAACCAGAAGATCATCATACACAGCAACAACAGTATTACATGATGATCAATTCTGATGGACATGACTCTCTGCAACAAAGAATTGTCTCAAACAAGTTCCAATTGTTCACTGAAGAAAACCATATACACCCGGAGAGAGGGAAATGAAATATGGACCACAACGTAACATTTTCATGATCTCTATTGACATTTGCTTGCATTGTGTTGCCTTTCTCTGATTCTTTTTTTTTTCTTGTAGATAGGATTTTTCTTGCATAACTTCTCAAGCATTTCAACATTATTAACATGTAGTGGACTTCCTGCCATCTAGGGAAGGGGAGGAGACTGGGGGTAAAATTTGTAATGGAAAGCTTTGTAAAGATCAACGCTGGGGAACTACCCATACATATGTTATACAAATAAAAAGCTTTAATAAAAAATGTTTTGTAAATATGTGAGCATTTGTACAAGAGATGTGAGGAAAATAGAAAAGTTCTCAACAGTAATAAAGAAATTCAAAAGATAAAAGAAGTTGATAGGAAAAATAATGTTTTCTAATTTTAGATATAATGAGTTTGATATGCCTGTGGAACATCCTGTTTCAGATATCCAAAAGTAAGCTGATGATTTGAGCCTGGAACTAAGGAGAGAAGTTAGATTATCTCAGAATAATCTAAATAGACATGATGATTGTACCCAGAAAAACTAATGAGATCACTATGCAAGATGGGATAGTTGAAAAAAAAGAGAACCCAGGAGAGAACATTAGGGAAGTCCCACAATTAGCAGGCATTACTTGCATGAGGAGAGAATGCTGAGGAGAACCAGTCGTGTACTTGAAAGAATGAGGAGAAAGCGGTTATGAAAACCTAGAGAAGAGGAAGTATAAAGGAAAAGAAGGGCAATCATTGGGGTCAAAGGCTGGAGAATACAAGAAGAATAAGGGGTGTGCTAAGGCATGGGACCCTGCTGAGAGGGAGTTCCGAGGCCACCTTGACTAGTGGGGCACAATAAGTTTTCTGCCACATTGCAGAAATGCCCTTGTTGAGTAAGAAGCACTGGTGCATGGCATGAGAATGGGTTGAGCCTGAGGGTCGCAGCTAGTTGCTCATGAGCAGGGATGCCTTGACAAGTCCTCTCACCTGTGAATGTGTTGCTGACGTGGCTGGGTCGGCTTTCCTCCCATTGGCAGATACCATGCATACACAATTCCCACGAGCTGCTTCTCTGAATGGTGATTGGGGATTGTCTACTGTTCACGAACTGATCATGCTTGCAAAACCATATATCAACAAGGCTGTGCAGCATAATAAACTGGAGCTCTTTTCACACCCCATGAGTTCCCCTGCCTCATTCAACTCACCTCTGAGATGAAAGGGCTCATACAAGGTGAGCTTTTAAAAACGGCAGCAACAGGGGTGGAAAAGACCATTAGAATCACTGGTAACTTTAGAAAGATTAACTAGATGAATCTAAACCCTTTCATTTTCTATGTCTCTCATATACTCAAATGATATCAAATGTCTCTATATTTTCTAAGAATACATTAATCACATTATATGCTTTACATCATCTCTGACATTCTGGAAGTCTAATTCTAGCCAAGTCATTTAACTTCAGTGGCCCAAACTACTCACTAATACTATAATATTATACTATTATAGTATTATAAATACTATATGCCAATCTGGGTCAGTGGATAAAGGCTCCTCAAGAGAATTTTCCTGTATCAATTAAATTACTGCACAGTACCCAAACATTTACATATATGCATATGTGTGTACATACATATGTTTAGAGAAAGAAAAGGACAAGAGGAAAAAGAGACATATTGAAAGAAGCTTTAAGAACTATAAATGCTTTATATTCTCATCAAGAATTCTCTTCACTATGGAAATTGGTCCATGAAACAAATCAAGGCCATCATATGTGGTTCTACAACCCATTATTTATGAGTGGTTAAACATTTGGTCTCTAGTCTGCGGTCTGCTAAGCCCGGCCTATACCAGTGAGGTCACATCCAGACCCAAATGTGTTTATATGTGTATATCTATACATATATACAAACACATAAAGACAAAAAAGGTCATATAAAATATATGCACATGTATATTTATGTTACATAATATTTTATTAGTTCTAAGTGTTTTCCTTAAAATATGCAATTATTATTATCTCCATATTACAAAGGTAAAAAATGAGCCTCAAGGATATTAAACAAGTTACCCTGGAAGTGAATCCAGGTTTCCTGATTCCAAGTTCAATTCTCTTTCCATTAAACAAGGTCATTCTCTTAGGGCACTTCAATGTTCGTTGTCAAAGAGTTCCAAGAGAACTGGTGAGCTTTCAACTAATGAACTTCAATGTTCTTACCCTCCCTTTGAGAGGAAATTTACTTTAAAAAGCTTTTAAATTATTTAGGCTTGAGGGATGGAGAGGTCTTAAGGAAAATTCTAGGAGTCCAACATTTGGCCATTCCATTCTGTATCATCATTAAGAATTCCCAGGTTTATTGTATATTGAGTGCCCTTTTAGATTATGTGAGATGATATGAGGGGCTCACAGTATAGTTGAGAACTCAGGTGACACAGTGGATAGAATAGTTCCAACCTTATCTTAGGCATATAGGAGCTGTGTAACACTGGCCAAGTTACTTAGCCTCTCTGTACACCTCAATTTTCTCACCTGTAAAATAGGGATAATAATACACCCTAGCCCAGGGTTTTTGTTAGCATCAAATGAGTTAACATATATGCAGGAAGAGACAAACTTTAAAATTCTTTTCTTAAAAATGCCATTTATTATTATAACTATTATTATTGTGGCTCTTATTATAGTCATTAATACCTCCTCAGAACATGTCAATGCAATATGTAAATTATCAGAGACTCTTTTATCTTATATTTTACTTATATTAGAGGCACTTTCTTATTTAACACAACTTATATTTTCATCAGTACTACTTAAGAGACATTTTAATTTTTCATTCATCTGCTTATTTTTTCTTATAAAAATTTGTTTTTAAAAAAAATTTAAAAACACTAAATCCCAAACCATTGTAAGGCAAGCAATTGCACATGTGAAATCATGGAAGACATTGCCATATTAGTCATGTTGAAAAAAGTGAAAAAAATCATATATCACTTTGTATTCAGAGTTCATAAGTTCTCTTTCTGGAGATGAATAAATATTTCATTATGAATCTTTGGGAATTGTCATGAAACACTGTCTTGATCAGAGTGGCTAAGTCTTCAACAATTAATATCATTATTTTGCTATCACTGTGTACAATGATCTCCTGATTGTGCTCACTTATCAGTTCACATAGATTTACCAACCTCTTTCTGAAACCATCCCCTTCATCATTTCTTAGTACAAAAGTATTTTGTCAGAATCATACTTGACAACTTGTTCAGCCATTCTTCAATTGATGGGTATCCTCTCAAATTCCTATTCTTTGTCACCACAAGAAGCATAAATATTTCTGTACACATCTTTGTGTGTGTGTGTTTAGAATACAGACCTAGCAGCAATATTGCTGACTCAAAGGGCATACCCAATTTTATAGCCCTTTGTGCATATCTCCAAATTATTCTCCAAAGTGGTTAGACTGGACCCAGTTCCACAAATTGTTTATTAGTATACCTATTTTCCAACATTTCTCCCCACTCCCTCACTATTTGTCATTTTTCTCAAGTATAAAGTTATAGCTCAGAGGTTTTTTAATCAGCTTTTCTCTGATCAATACTGATTTAGCAGATTTTTTCATTTGACTACAGATAGCTTTGATTTCTTCTGAAAATTGTTTGTTCATATTCTTTGACCATTTAACAATTGACAAATTGGCTCTTACTTTTATAAATTCAGTTCCCTATGTATTTGGGAAATGTTTTGTCAGTGAAACTTGATGTAAAATGTTTTATATCATAGCATTGCTTATGGTGTTTTTTAGCTAAATGTAGTTGCCCTGTTATCTCTTTTAATTAGGTCTATTTTGCTTTTGTTTGTCTGGTATGATAATTACAATCCCTACCTCTTTTAGTCAGTTTCTGTTCCAGCTCCTTATTTTAACTTGGTGTGTATCTTTCTGTTTCAAGTGTGTTTCTTATACACTACATTCTGCTGAATTCTGGTTTCTAATTCATTTTGCTATCTACTGCTATTTGAAGAAGGAATTCAGCCTATTCACATTCACCATTAAATACTATGTATTTCCATTTTTATTTTCTTCTTTTTATCCTTCTCTCTTTCTTTTTACGATGTCCCTCCTCAAAAATTTGTTTTACTTTTGACCACTGTCTCTCTTAATCCACTCTTCTTTTTATCCTCTTCCCTTAACCCTTTTCTCTCTTACCTCTCTCTTCAGTAAGATAGATTCCTATACCTAACTTAGTGGGTAAAAAACATGTATATACACATACACACAATACATATATTTACATATGTATTGTGTGTATGTGTATGTGTGTTCCTCCCTCTTTGAACTAATTTAGTTGTGAGGGAGATTTAGGTATTGCCTGTTACCACCCCTCCCTATTTTCCTCTCCACAGTAAATTATTTTCTTCTGTGTCTCCCCATGCTTCCTCACCCATGCCCATTTTCCCCATGCATCCCTCAGTCTCAGCCCCTCATTTTTTAAAATCATTGCAATTGGCTCGCACTCTTGTCCTCCAAATAGTCTTTTGGGGGAAGCATACATTTGGCATTCAAATAGTATGGCCAATGGAGTTGCACTCTCTGCAATAAAGTTTGAATGTTTGGTAGTTTAACATGATAATGGTGTCTTACCCTGCCAGATGATCTTCAGAATCTTCCAAAGATAATTCAAATGGAAATGATTCAGTTGGTGCTGGCATGACGCTGGTATGCTTTCCAGATTTCACAGGCATACAACAATAAGGTCAGCACAATGGCTCTGTAGATTTTTAGTTGGTAATCAGTTTAATACCTCTCCTCCCCAACTTCCCTTCAGAACCTCCCAAACACAGTAGCTAACTCCAGCAATGTATGTGTCGACTTCATTATCAATGTAGCCATCCCTGGAAAGCATCCAGCCAAAATAAGTGAACTTATCCACATTCAAAACTTCTCCATTTACTATAATAAATGGTTTTACATAACAGAAACTACAAGTTTTCTATTACTCTCAGAATCACAAAGGTCCAGAGGAAGATGAGTTACACAAGGAGTATCTCACTTTAATTTCTAAGCAATTCAATCAAAAGGTGTTAATTGCACATTATGCCCAGAGTACTTTTCTAGAGGATAAGGGACACAAAAACAATAGTTTTAAAGGGGAGTAATGGTTAAGCCAACTGAGATTAGAACTGAGATGTAAAAATTGTTCCCCACAGGCTCCATACCACCACTAAACTTCCAAGTGTTGCCTAAAATTGATTGATATGTAATTGGGAAAAGTTTAACAAAATAAATAAAAATACAATATAGATGGTGTTGGCCTTTGTTTTTATAAGTCATTATACAACCTGCAGGAATCCATTACTATTTGAGTTTGACACCACTGGATTAGAGATCATAAATATTCCCTTTTGCTAATATTCCATAATTCTAAGATAAAGAACATATGATAAAATGAACATTTTTATCTCAATTCTATGAAACTGATTTATAGCACTTTTTCCTTTTCTTCTTATCGTCCTCACACAACAGGACTACACAAAGATTGTTGGCTTATGTTTTTTACTGATTTGATCTTTCAAAAACAACATTTGAAGAACACAATGAAGGAGACTCTATGGTTGGAACTGAAGGATGTCAGTTTTTACCATAATTAGAGATTACTACCTTGAACAACTGAAATATAAAAATTCCAATTCTACAAGAAATCCTCATTCTTTATAATTAGAACCCAACTCTACCTCCTTTTCCCAGTATTGGCCTGACTTAGAGGAATTGTTGAATAATGGTTTGAACACAAAAAAAGACTTTGTAACTTTCCTTAAATAGTAATATCGATCAACATAAGTATACGGTAAGGTACATGTAGTGTTTTGAGCTTCTCCTATAGACCAGAATAAAGTTGGATACTCATACGGCATTTTTGTACCTCTCTGGTTTTTTCTACCTAAAGTTTTCTCTTTAGGACATATGGAATGCTTCCAAAAAACTTTTGTCTTGGGATTGTGTTTCTCTCTGTGACCACAGTTGGGACTACAGCAAACTTCTTCCTCTTTATCTCTTATGTTAAATGTCCTTGCTGGCTACAATATGAGTCCTTTCATTCTTATTTTTATCCAGCTGATCTTGGTGAACATTATTATACTTGTTAGCAAGGGAATCCCACAAATTGTGGAAGTAATATTTCCTGGATGATGTTAGTTATAAAGTTGTATTTTACATTCCCAAAGTGAGTGAAGGTCTTTCAATTTCCTTGACTTGCCTCCTATGTACCTTTCAGGTCAATACCATCAGTCATGGTAATTCCAGGTAGACAAAGTTCAAAGTCACAGCCATACAACCTACCACCCACTCCAATTTCTTTTGCTGGATCCTCAATCTATTAATAGAAATTCCTGTACCAGCAAGTGCAAGAGATCCAAAAAGCAATAGCAACATTACAAAGGTTTTTGATAATGTGTTTTGTACTTCAGAACACATTATAGGTATTTATTTGATAATGACCACTTTCAGAAATGTGCTTTGTTTCAGGGTCATGGGCTTTGCTAGTGGCTATATGGTGCTTCTCCTACACAAACACCACCAGCATGCGAAGAAAATTAGGAGCACCAACCTCTCACTCAGAAGGCACCCTGAAATTAAAGCCACCCAAACTATCCTTTTTCAAATGAGCACATATGTCAGCTTTTCTGCATTCATCTCCATTTCTACTCATTTCAGTTTAGACCAAAAATTTCCTTGGATGTTGCCTACTTCTATCTTTTTGTCACTGTTACACAATTATCAGTCCCTTTGTATCGATCCCAAGAATCCTCAAGACTCCCTGAACAGTTTTGACCAAGAAAATGCTTCATTCTCCCACTGGTCTCAACTGTAACCTTGAAGTCATCATTATAAAATGCTAGCTCCTAACATTACCTGCTTCCCAAATGTTCTTGAAATTGTAAAGAAGTCTCAAAGAGGCTTCTAATCCAGAAGCCAGAATCTCATGATGATAAGATCAGAGTCACAGTTAACCACATTTCAGGGATCCTAAAGCAAAACCTATATGCAGGGAGGGATGCTTTTAGGGTTAAGCAGAATAAGTTGAATTTTTCTTCCACAATGATGCCCCTTCAAATATTTAAAGATAACTATCATGTTCCCATTTCATCTTCTCTCTTTTAGGGTTAATATTTCCATTCCCTGCAAGTGATGTTGATATGCTCAAGACACTTATTTTGGTTACCTTCTTTTTGATGTTCTCCAGTCTTTCAAAAACCTAACATGATACTTCAAAAGAGCTTTTAGAAATATAGATGATAATAGACTTATAATATTTACCTAGTCCTTGGTTCTATGTTTTTCATATAGCAGTCTAAGTAGGAATTACCTTTTCTGTCTCCCACATTATGCAAGTGACCCATTTTAAGTCACAAAAAAATTCAGATTTTATTTGCATAAACTGCTTTGTAGCCTTGTGGACTTCATGTTCTCTTTCTAAGATTGATTTTTGAACACATGAAAAAATATACTTGTGTTCCTAATGTTTTTCTCCTTATTTTGTAATACTAGAAACATACCCCATATGTGGGACCTCCAAGTTCAAGATGCTAACTCAATAAGCACCCCCATCAAATCCACAGCACATGAGCACTAATCAAAATTTTACTTTTATCAGCCAGGAAAAAAAAAACCTTTGGACTCAATGGCTTTGAATAAGCAGTGAAAATAAAAGATTACCTCCAAACACTAATGAGAAATTCACAATTGTTGAGATGCAATCTTTCAGAAAAGGTAGGCATGCAGGAAACAGGTAACCAAGAAACATGAATGGAATACACATTTACTCTTTGAAGAATGGATTCCATCTCTGTGGAGAGGGCCTATATGTGTTGAACACTAAATTTAAATGGCTTTGTACAAATAAAATAAATATAACCAAGATGAGAAGGGACACCAAAAACTGAGGAAGAGGAGATTTTGTAGATAGTTTATCAGATAAAGGTCTCATATCAAAAATATATAAAAAATTTGTTAAATCTATAAGAATATGAGTCATTCCCCAACTGATAAATATTCAAAAGATATAAACAGTTTTCCAATGAAGAAATCAAAACAATTTGTAATCTATAAAAATGCTCCAAATCATTGTTGATTAGAGAAATGCAGGTTAAAACATCCTTGAGATATCATTTTATATCTACCAGATGAGCTAAAATGAGAGAAGGGGAAAATGACTGATGTTGGAGAGGATGTGGAAAAAATGGGGCATTTATTGTTATTGGAATTGTAAAATGATTCAGTAATTTTGGAGAACAATCTGGAATTGTACCCAAAGAATTATAAACAATCTATATCATTTGACCCAGCAGTAACACTATTGGGTATATTTCCATAAATGATTAAGGATAAAGGAAAAGAGCCTATATATTCTAAAATGTTTATAACTACTCTTTGTAGTGCTAAAGAACAAGAAATTGTGGAGATGCCCATCAATTGGGGAATATCTGAACAATTTATGGCATATTATTATGATAGAATATTACTGTGTTATAAGATGATGAGCTTAATGATTTTAGAAAAACATGGAAAGATTTGTATGAAATAATGAAGAATGAAATGAACAGGATCAAGAGAATATAGAGTAACAGTAATATTGTTTTAAAAATAACTTTGAACAAATAAATTATTTTATCCATTGTGTCCATTAAGTTCAAATTAAGTATAAAGGACATATGAATAAAGATGTTGTTTGCAACCAGAGAAAGAATTGATGAATGGAAGTATGTATAGGATAATTTTACATATGTGTGTATCTGTCTATCTATCTATCTATATATATATATATAAAGATGTTTTTGTGTCTAATGGTAGACATCTCAGAGGTTGGGAGATGAAAAGGAGGAAAGGATGAAAAAGTAATTTCCCTAATGATTTTGCTGTATATTTGAAACAAATAGCAATTTAAGCATAGTAGATTTGCAGTTTCATGTGGAGTCATCCATTTAATTGTACTATGTTACAGAAAGACATTTTATTCCATAAATTAAAAACAAAACTTTAAAAAAATTATTTAGGGTGGCCTCTTATGTCATTTGCAGTTAATAGATTCTGTGATTCTGCTTCAGAGGCAGTGAGGAACCACAGATGGGCTTCAAATTTCTATCTTTTGCCCTCTATGGATGACCTTGTATGGTTCTCCTAGGAATTAAAGAAAAATTTCCCTCCTATCTACTCTCACCTGCTTTCAGGTGAGGGGGGAAATTTGCCATTAATCAATATGATGAATAATTATTCACATTTGGGACAAAAGTTTTTCCACAGAGACATCAATAATGCATAATGCAGAGAGTGACTTCTCTTCAACTTGATCATATAATCATAGCTCAGGAGGGAGATGAGCTCAGGGCATCCCACAGCTATAACTATTAAGACTACTCTCCCTTTCTTACTCCACACATATGAACTGAGTCCTACAGCCCTTCTCTCATCTACCCAGGCAACAAAGAACAAAAGAGGTAAGTGATTCTTCGATTTCTCAGCTGCTGAGACAGGGAAGGGAAGGAAAAATGACTTCCAGAAAAGAGAGGAAGAGTCAAAGTAGACCATTCATCATGTGAGATCTTTCATAATGTGAGAACTTCAGCCATAGGAAAATAGCAGTAACCCTGAAGAAGAGCAATATTCACATAAGACAATACAGAATAAAGAGGATAATTCTCTGCTCTGGTCAGGGAAATATTGAGAGGATATTTTCAGATCAAAGCCACTTATTAGGAAGGACTTTTAAAACTGGGGCAAGTTTAGAGACAAATGACCACAAAAACTGGGTTGACATGATGGCTGGGTAATAAAGGCATGAGCTTTATAAAGTACTTGAAAATGGGGGAAAGGAGACTGACTGAGGGAGAGAACAGAGAGATAAGAATCAGAAGCTGTCTGTGAGAATTTGTGTGTGGTAAGGACGATTCTGTCCTAGACATATGTTGACCTCACCCACATTCTTAGAGTCTCCCTAAACCGTAATTTTTTTTTTCTTTTGGGCAACAGTCATATCAAAACTGAATGAGGTGAAAGGTGAAGAATAGACTTGAGAATTCTCAGTGAATATATTTACTTTTTTAGTGAAATTGAAAAATCAAAGTCTTCTCTACTGAAAGAATAGAGGAAAAAGGTGTAGTGGGAGATTTGAGAAAGGATAAAAATTTGTGGGATAGGTGCACTGACAAGCAGGATGTGAATTGATTAAGGAGGTACAAAAGGATCACAATGGTGCAAGGAAGACCCAGTTGAGATCATACAACCTAAATTTAAGAGAGGGACTTAGCATAATTTCAAGTTTTTCTCATTTTGTAGCATATGAATAGACACAAAGAAGGTAGATAGGGAAGTAATGCAAGATTGGCTTTTAAAAAATTTTGGTCAGTTATTGGATAAGGTAGAAAGACACTCAAGTGTACAGGAGAATTTACAGTTGTACAGTTTCATCAAAGGATTAAGATCATAAAGGGAAGAGAACAGAAAACAAAGAAACATAGTAATCTGAGAAAGAAGTAATGATAGAAAGAATGTAGGTCATAGTGAGGGAAAAGACCAAGGCTAAGTATTATAGAGAATAAAGAAAGCTAGAAGGGAAATAGATTTTGATTCAATGAAAGTAATTTGGAATTTATGAACATGGAAAAGGAATACCATCATATAAATGATGACAAAACCAAAAAGGTAACTATCTATGTGTTTAATTAATATGGAAAAGAGAAATAGTATATGAGAACTCAGTAGATTGAATAAATAAGAAGTTAAGATATTTGATGGTGATTTAATATGTATATTCAAGTCCCTTATCATGAGAGCATAATTTAGAATAAAAGAAAAGAGTGTGAGCCAATTACCAAAGTTACTGAAGAATGGACAAAAATCTCTTGGGCGTTAATCAGTAATGATCACCAGGATCATTTGGATAAAATTAACCTCAACAGAGAAGAAATCTCAAAGCAACAATGGCTGAGGGAGAATCTGGAAGTGGCAACAGACAGGTATTCCAGAAAAGCACAGTGGAAGTGGGTAGATATGAAAGGGGATATTGTTGGGGGGGACAGTAAAGAAAATATGGTGTTGGTGTGAGGAAGGAGTCAACAATTATATAAGGGGAATTGGGTTTGTACTTCAGCAACTGGTCATTCAGAAGCACAGGTTTTATCAGAGTAATATGCGCCAAATGGAGGAATTTGGAGGAATGACTCCAAAAAATTAGAGATCAATGAAAGATAGTTAGACTTCAATTCTTCCTTGGAACAGCTAGGTAGTGCAGTGGATAGAGCATCAGCTCTGAAGTCAGGAGGACCTAAGTTCAAATGTGACCTTAACACTTCCTAGCTGTGTGACCCTGGGCAAGTCACTTAACCCCAATTGCCTCAGCAAATTAAAAATGAATGCTGAAAATTTTCTTGACATGTAACTGAAGAAAAAATAAAATAATATTTTAAAAATATATAATTAAATGCAATTTCAAAAAAGAAAAAATATTTTTCCTTATGTTTCAGTCTAATAACAAGTGGTAAAGTTATGTTGAATGGCTCGAATTAGACTAGGAGAGAAATATGGTGAGGGATAGAGAAAGCAAAAGATAGAGGTTACAGGTAGACTGAAAACTTTTTAAGGCTCATTTAGAAGGCCTGAAGTAAGAGCAATCAGAGACAGAAGCAAACAGAATGAGACAGGTAGCATAAGTTAAGGCTGATTCAGGGAATAGGTAATGAGAAAGTTAAAGGGGAACAATTATTAAGCACTTTCTATGTGCCAGGTACTGTGCTGTACACTTGAGAGAGAGAGAGAGAGAGAGAGAGAGAGAGAGAGAGAGAGAGAGAGAGAGAGAGAGAGAGAGAGAGAAGGAGAAGGAGAGAGATGGAAGGAGAAAGGGAGAGAGGGAAGAATGGCATTAAAAACAGGAGCTCTCCCAAGAAGGGATGAACAGAAGCATGACAGAACATAACTGGTCAGTTTAGTAACCATGACAAGATTAGTTTGTAATATAAAATGCGGATTTTAGGTGAGGAATAGATGATAAAATAAAGATATAAACAATGTTTGTGTAGATTCAAGATTTCCAAAAAGTTTGACAACCTTTCTCTTATTTGATCCTGGCAACCATCCTGGGGTGTTGGTTATGTTAATAACAACACCCTCATTTTATAGAAGAGAAAACTAAGGCAAAACAAATTGGATTACCAATAATCATAAAACTAGTAAGTGATTAAGGTAGGATTCAAATTCTGATCTTCCTCACCTCTAGCCAACTGATTGCTAAATATGACAATTGATTGCTACATGAGTATTTGAATAATCGTAATGTAGTAAAAGAATTACACTTTACAAAAGTAACTCCATTCAGTGGAACTAGGGGCAATGAGTACAAGATATATATGAGCATAGTTACATCTGATATAAAAGAAAATATTCTAATACTAAAGTTCTCTCAAGTGGAATGAGAGATTATGGGTTCCACAGCATTAGAAATTTTCAAATATAGGCTAGATGATATGATAGAAAGATTTTGTACTCAGGAAGGATGTGGGTCAGCTGCCATCAGAGATCCTATTGACCCTTAAATTTCTAAGATTCCAGGAATTTTGTGCCATGAAAGTGAATGTGGAAGACAGTCCAATGTTGCACAAGGTGGGGTAGGAAAAGACAGATGCCAAAGTGACACCATTCCCAAAATTGCCCCAAGACATAGTCTGACTAAGGTTTACAACCTAATTAATTCTGGGGAAATCAAAGGAAAATACCATGCACTTGAATTTGGGATTACTGAAAAGAGCCTCAAACTTTGCTCTGACCCCTGTATAAGTAGTTTCCTATTATTAAAATACAAGATACTGGAAAAGAAGTATTTGCATTTTTATTCCTGTCATTTAGTGACAAGGCTTGGAATATAGTAAGTAAATCTTCATTCATTCATTCATTCATTCCTTATCATCTGTGAATTATAGTATCTCAAAATTAAAAGGAACCTCAGAAACCATCCTTAGCAACAATCTATAACACACCAGGCAAGAGCTCATTTTTGTTGAAACTTTTGTTTGGAGGAAAACTCCCTACTTTGAATGAGAGTACATCTCACTTCACAGTAGGTCTAATTTTTAGAAAGTTTTTCTCCCCTTCCATCAAGACTAAATCAATATCTCTACACCTTCTAACTCTCCTGATGCTTACTCCTGGAATAAAACCGAAGTTTAGTACCTTCAAATACTGGAAAATAGAAATCATTTCCCACCCAAAAAAATCTTCTCTTCTCTGAGTAATACAACTACCATTCTTTCCCCTGATTTGTCTAATGACATAACCTAGAGCCTACTCACCATCCCGTTACACTTCTGAATCCTCTGGACATTCTGCTTACTTCACTATACATCAATTTATGGAAGTCTTTCCAGAGTCTTCTGAAATCTGCCTACTCATCAATTCTTATAGAATGATAATATTTCATTACATTCATATATCACAACTTGTTCGGCAATTTTCCAATTGACTGATAGCCTCTCAGTTTACAATTCTTCGCTACCACAAAAAAGAGCTTTATTAGTATTTTTGTACACGGGGGTCCTTTTCCTTTCTGTGTGATCTCTTTGGAATACAGATTCAGTAGTAGTATTGCTGAATGAGTATACACAATTTTATAGCCCTTTGGGCATAGTTCCAAATTGCAAAGCACAACTTCTACTATCTCTTGAAATCTGTCCAAGTTCATATTCATGTTTTCATGATACTATGTATCATCTCAGGCTGTACCATCCTTTTTTACTTTTGCCTTCAAACTTTTCCAACATGAGTCTTTACCAATAAATCCCATCTTCTCATTATGTGACCAAAGTAGATGATAATTGTACCCATGGAAGCTAATGCAATCACTGAGCAAAATGGTATGAGTGAATAAGAAAAGAAAGCCCAGAAATAAACAATGGGGAAACTCCATAATTAGTGGGCATTACCTGGAGGAAGAAAGAATGCTGAGAAGGAGCGATCATGCATTTGGAAGAATAAGGAGAGAGCAATGGTAAGAAAATCTATAGAAGAAAAAAAAGGAGAAAAAAAGTGATCACTAAGGTCAAAAGCTAGAGAGCTAAAGAGAGCTAGAGTTTGAAAGAAGATCATTACATTTAGCAATTAAGAGATCATTGATGACTTTGGAGAGATCACTTGAATCCAGATAGATCCAAATCACTCCACTTACTATACCTCTCATATATAAAAATCAAATCAAATGTCTCCATATTGCCTAAGAATGCATTGGTCACATATTATATTTGACAAAGTCTTTTTAACTTATCTGACATTCTGAAAGTCTGACCTGGACAAAGTTTTAATCTCACTGACCAAAACTACTCTCTAATAGAGAAATAGAACAAATATCAATAAGTATCAGTAGAGGAAAGCTCTTCAAGGGAATTTTCCTCTAACAAAGAAATTGTTGCATTGTATCCAAACTTGTACTTCTATGTATATGTATGTAAACATACACATATGTGTATACATATGATGTATGTACATGTATGGAGAGAGGAGGAAAAGAAGGAACAGAGAGACAGAAAGAGATTAAATGAAGCTTTAATAACTGTAACATGTTTAATAGCCTCATGAAGGTTTCCCTTCACTAAGCAAATTGGTCCATAAAACAAATCCAAATCATTACAAGTAGTTGTACAACCCATTATCTACATTATCTACAGACCTTTTGGTCTGTAGGCTGTAGTTTGCTAACCCCTGAACTACACCAGTGAAATCACATTCAAATCCAAATATATATATATATATATATATATGTATATATATACACATGTAAACATATAAAATACATGGGAGAAAGTACTTTTTATTAACTTCAAAGTATTTTCCTTAAAATGTGCTTATAAAGTAACTATTATCCCCATATTATAGGTGTGAGCCTCATACATTTTAAGCAAGTTGCCCAAGATTTGAATCCAAGTCTCATGACTTCAACTGAGATATCTTCCCAGTAAATTTCTTCAGTATTCATTGCCCCAGAGTTACAAAAGAACTTGTAAGGCCACAACTAAGAAACTTCCATGTTCTTACCTCCCCTCTGAAAAGGAAACTTACTTTGCAAAGTCTGTTACTTTATTAGGACCTGGGTAGTAGGGAGATCTCAGGAAAAATCCTGAGAATCTGACCATGTCATTCTATATCATCAATAAGAATTTCCAGATCTATGGTATATATATATATAGTTTTCCTAGACTATTATCTGAGGCAGAATCTGTTTTCATGGAGCTCACAATATAGTTGGGGACTCAGATTTTTCAAAAACCATTCCCTTAATCATTTCTTAGCACAATAGTATTCTGTCACAATCATATACCACTACTTGTTCAGCCATTATTCAATTAATGGGCATCCCCTCAACTTCCAACTTATGCCACTGCAGAAAGAGTTTCTATAAGTATTTTTATACACATAGATCTTTCCCCCCTTTTTTAAAAAATCTCTTTCAGATATAGGCCTAGTAGTGACATTGTTGGATCAAAGGACATGCCCAATTTAGAGCCTTTGATACATAACTTCAAATAATTCTCAGAATAGTTAGTCCAGTTAATAATTCTACAAAGAGTTCATCAATGTACTTATTTTCCCCACATTCTCCCCATTCAGTATTTTCCATTTTTGATAAATATGAGATAATACCTCAGAGTACTTTAAATTTTCTTTTCTCTCATCAATATCAAATTTTTTGTTTTTTAAAAATAATAGCTTTTCTTGTCAAGTATTTTAGTATAATTAACACGTAGAAGACTTCCTGCCATCTAGGGGAGGAGAGGGGACTAGGGGGGAAATTTGTTACGGAAAGCTTTGTAAGGATCAATGTTGAGGAACTACCCATACATATGTTATGCAAATAAAAAGCTTTAATATAAAAATAATAATAATAGCTTTTTATTTTCAAAACATAACCAAAGATAATTTTCAACATTCACTCTTGCATGAT
The DNA here is from genome assembly GCA_023553655.1 of Myrmecobius fasciatus. Taxonomy (NCBI): domain Eukaryota; kingdom Metazoa; phylum Chordata; class Mammalia; order Dasyuromorphia; family Myrmecobiidae; genus Myrmecobius; species Myrmecobius fasciatus. Next base: position 126,853 of record JAJPUD010005101.1, on the reverse strand, counting down.
TACTAAGTATTTATTTCCATACTTCTTGTTTTCTTCTCCCTCTCCCTCTCCTTCTCTCTCTTTCCTTCTCCCTCCTTCCCTCCCTTTTTCTCTCTCCTCCCCCCCACCTCTCTCTCTCTCTCTGTGTATCTCTCTCTCTTTCCCCCCTTTCTCTGTAAAATGCATTTCTAGCGCACCTCTTTTGTGTGATATAATTTCTCCATTCTCACTCATCCTTCCCCCTTTTCTCAATGCATCCCTCTATTACAGTTCTTCATTTTTTTGATCATCAGAACATAATAAATTCACACCTTTGCATTCTATGTAGACTCCATCTAATTACCCTAATAATGCTAAAAAAATTCTTAAGAGTTATATGTATGATCTTCCCATACAGAACATTGAAAAGTTTATTTTTATTGAGTTCCTTGTGGTTTCTTGTTCATATTCATGTTCTTTATATCCTTCTTCTGAGTCTTGTGTTTCAATGACAGATTTTTGATTCAGCTTTGCAATTTCCTTCGGGAATGCTTGAAAGTCCTCTTTTTCATTAAATAACCATTTTCCCCCTGAAAGATTATCATCAGTTTTTCTGGATATATTATTCTTGTTTGTAATCCTAGCTTCATTGCCTTCTAGAATATCATATTCCAATTCTTCTACCTCCTTAACATAGAACCTGATAAATTATGAGTGATCCTGACTATGAGTCTACTATTTTTGAATTGTTTCTTTCTCAATGCTTGCAATATTTTCTCTTTCACCTGGGAATTCTGAAATTTGGCAATAATATTATAAGGAGTTTTCATTTGAAGGTATCTTTCAGAAGCTGATTGGTAGATTATTTCATTTTTATATTCCCTTCTATATCTATGATAACAGAGCAGTTTTTCTGTATAATTTCTTGGAATACAATGTCCAGGCTCTTTTTTTGACCATAGATTTCAGGTAGCCCAATAATTCTTACATTATTTCTCCTTAATCCATTAAGTTCACTTTCTTTTGCAATGAGTTCTTTACATTTTCTTCTAGTTTCTCATTCTTCTGACTTTGTTTTAAGAGGGATTTTTTAAATATGTCTCATGGAACCATCAGCTCCCATTTGTCTAATTCTGATTGTTAAAAAATTATTTTCTTCAGTGAGATTTTGTATCTATTTTTCCATTTGGCTAATTCTACTTTTTAAGGAATTCTTATCTTCAGTAGGTAATTCTCTTTCTTAATGTGTTATGCTCAATAACATTTTTGTGTCTCAAACCAAATGTTAGTTTTTTTCATAATTTTCTTGCATCACTCATTTCTTTTCATATTCCCATCCCCCCATTGCAATTTCTTCCAGGAATTCTTATTTAGCTTGCGTTCAACAGTTTTCTCTGAGGCTTTGCTTATTGTAGTTTTCTTATATTGTTGTTTCTTCTGAGTTTGTCTCTTAGTCTTTCCTGACACCACAGAAAATTTTCATAATCAAGTTCTTTTTGTTGTTGTTTACTCTTTTTGCTAACCTATTTCTTACTTTGAACATTGAATTAACATTGATCTCTCCTCAACTGGGACTGGGAAAGCACTGTTCCAGGCTCTCAGATTTCAAAGCTAGTTATGGGGATGTGCAAGTTTTCAGTGCTTTCAAGATGATATTATTCAAAGAGAAGTGAGGTCACCACTCCTCCAGCCTCCACTTTAGTCTTTATCCATAAAGGGTCCTAATTTCCTTATAAATGCAAATGCTAGAGCTCCTCTTTGGCTTGGACCCTTGACCAGGACCCAACAACAAGCATGTCTTTTCCACTAGACCTTCAATTCAGAATTATATATGGGCAAAAGAGTTGCCAATCTGCCCTAGATCTCTCATCTAATTTTAGCAAAGGGTCTCATACAATCTCTTTCTGATCAGTTTTTGGACCCCCTAATGGTCTCCTAACAAAAAGATTCTAAAATTTCTGCTTATCCATTTTATTCACTTGGAATCTATCTCTTGTTTGATCACAAATTTTTTTCCACCATGATCTACCGTGGAGAGATCATGAGCTACTGGGCTAATAAGCCACAACTCTTCAGTTACCCTTAGGATCTCAAAGGCAGAACTAGTCAGCCACCCTCTGAGTGTCCCAACTCAAGAGTAAAAATTGAAACTAAGGGAGTAATCCAGAGGAGGAGGTATTACACAGCAAGTATCTCAATTTAATTTCCAAGCAATGCAATGAAAAAGCATCAAGTGTACATTACACCCAGAATATTCTTCTAGGAGATGAGTAACATAAAAAGATAATGTAGATAGAAGTCATGGTTAAGGTAACAGAGGTGTAAAACTTGCTCCCTATAGGCTCCATGCAGCCAGTAAAACTTCCAAGTGAAACCAATTGATATATATATCTAGGAAATGTTAAACCAAAAGAATAAAAATATAACACAATATGAATATCACTAATTAGTGCAATATATACATGTCAATATGCAATTTGCATGGATCAATTTCTCTTTCAGTTCAACATTACTGGATTAGAAGACCACAAAGATCCTTCTTATTTATATTGCATATTTTGCATATATTATTATGCATGTATTACATAATTCAAAGATAAAGAAAATGGTAATATGAGAGCCCCTTACAATGAGATTAATTCAATTCTTTTCCCTTTTCTTCTTATTCCCCTCACACAGCAGACTACACAAAGATCATTGGATTGTGTATTGGACTAGTTTGGTCTTTCCCTAACAAGATCTGCAGAACTCAATGAAGGAGAATCAATGGTGCAAACTGAAAGATGTCAATTTTTACCATAATTAAAGGCTACTACCTTGAACAGTTGTAAATATAAAAATTCCAATTCTATAGGAAATATTCATTTTCCATAATTGAATTCAGCTCTACTTCTTGCTCTCAGTATTTGCCTCACTTGTAGGAACTGTTGAATAAGGGCTTGAACAAGAAAAAGATTGTGTAACTTTCCTAAAATACTAATATCCATTAATATAAGTATAGGAATGAGGCACATGTAATATTTTGAGCCTATAGACAGGAATATCAAACTAGGATAGTCACACAATTTTTTATGTCCTTTCTTGTTTTTTCTACCTCAAATTTTTTCTTTAAGACATAGAATGCTTCCAAAAAATATCTCTCTTGGGATTATGTTTCTTATTGCAACCACAGGAGGGACTATAGCAAACTTCTTCCTCTTTACCTCTTATATGTTAAATGTCCTTGCTGGCCACAAGATGAGTTCTTTGACTCTCATTTTCACTCAACTGACCTCGGTGAACACCATTATGCTTCTTAGCAAGGGAATCCCACAAATATTGCAGGGTCTGGGGAGGAAGTATTTCCTGGATGATGTTGGTTGTAAAGTTGTATTTTATCTTCGCAAAGTGAGTGAGGGCCTTTCAATTTCCTTGACTTGCCTCCTGTGTACCTTTCAGGCCATCACCATCAGTCATGGTAATTCCAGATGGACAGAGTTCAAAGTCAGAGCCATAAAGCATATCACCCACTCCAATGTTTTTTGCTGGATCCTCAATCTACTGATAGAAATTCCTGTACCAGTAAGTGCAAGAGGTCCAAAAAGCAATAGTAACATTACAAATGCATTTGATAGTGTGTTTTGTACTTCAGAACACATTGTAGATATTTATTTGATAATGACCACTTTCAGAAATGTGCTTTGTTTCGGGCTCATGGGCTTTGCTAGTGGCTACATGGTGCTTCTCCTACACAAACATCACCAGCATGCACAGAAAATTAGGAGCACCAATCTCTCACCCAGAAGACACCCTGAGATCAGAGCCACCCAAACTATCCTTTGACTGATGAGCACATTTGTCAGCTTTTATGCATTCACCTCTATTTTTACTCTTTATCTCAGTTATTTTGATCAAAAGTCTTCCTGGATGTTGCCTACTTCTATCTTTTTGTCGCTATGTTATCCAACTATCAGTGCCTTTGTGTTGATTGTTACCCAGAACTCTCAGTAATCTCTCAGTTGTCTGGATCAAAAAAAAAATCCTCATTCTTACATTGGTCTCAAGTCTAACCATGGAGGCACCAATAGAACTTCAGTGCCTCCTAATTCTTTTTTTTTTTTTTTTTTTTTTTTTTTTTTTTTTTTTTTTTTTTTTTGCTTTTTGCTGAGGCAATTGAGGTTAAGTGACTTGCCCAGGATCACACAGCTAGGGAATGTTAAGTGTCTGAGACCAGATTTGGACTCAGGTCCTCCTGAATTCAGGGCTGGTGCTCTATCCACTGCGCCACCTAGCTGCCCCAGTGCCTCCTAATTCTATCTGCCTCCTGACAGTTCTTGAAACTGGGAATAACCAAAGTGGCTTCTAATCTAGAAAGATCAAATAAAATCAAAATCTCATTATGATATCATCAGAGTCACAGCACAATTTAAACAGACCTCAAATATGAAGAAGGATGCCTTGGTGATAAACAGAAGAGGTTTAATTTTTCTTCCCCATAGCATCTCTTCAAATATTTAAAGATGGTTATCATGTTCCCATTTAACCTTCTCTCTTCCAAGCTTAATGTTTCCTTGCCTTTTAAGTGATCCTGATATTTTCAGGAAGATGCTTGCTATTCTGCTTATCTTTTTCCTGATGTTCTCCAATTTTTCAATAATTTAATACAATATTCCATATGTAGTTTGGCCAATACATATGAGGATTGTCTTATCACACATACTTAGTCCATGGTACTATGCTTCTCGCACTGTAGTCTATGAGCAAATTCTCTTTTCTGGCTACCATATTATGCAGGTGACTTATTTTGAGGTTTTAAGCCATGAAAACACCCAGCTCTATTTGCTGTCCAGCCATGTGGACTTCATCTTCTCCTTCTACTACTGACTACTCCCTTCCACAATATGTCCTCTCTTTTATCACCTTTCCCCATTCCCATATCCATTCCCCTCCTATTTTCCTGCAGGGTAAGATAGATTTCTATAACCCTATTTAGTAAGTATGTTATTTCCTATTTGAGCCAATTCTGATGATAGTAAGGTTCACTCACTCCCCTCCCCCCCCCACTTCCCCTCCATTGTAAAAGCTTTTTCTTGTCTCTTTTTATAGCAGATAATTTGTACTGTTCCACTTTTCCTTTTCCTTTTCTCCCAGTACATTCCTCTCTCACCACTTAATTTCATCATTTAAAAAAAGATATCCCTTTATATTCAACTCACACCCGTGCCCTCTGTCTATATATATTTCTTCTAACTGCCATAATGATTAGAATGATCTATTGAGTTACAAGTATCATCCATCCATGTAGGAATGTAAACAGATAAACTTTATTAAGTCCCTTATGATATCACTTTCCTGATTACCTCCTTACACTTTTCCAGAGTCCTGTATTTAAAAATCAAATTTTCCCTTCAGTTCCGGTTTTTTCATCATGAATGCTCGAAAACCTCTGTTTCATTGAATGACCACCTTTTCCTCTGAAAAATTATATTCAGTTTGGCTGGATAAATGATTCTTGGTTTTAATCCTAGCTCCATTGCTCTCTGAAATATCATATTCCAAGCCCTTTGGTCCTTTAATGTAGAAGCTGCTAAATTTTGTGTTATCCTGACTGTGGCTCCACTATACTTGAATTGTTTCTTTCTGAATGCTTGCAATACTTTCTCCTTGACCTGGGAGTTCCAGAATTTGGCTATAATATTCCTGGGAGTTTTTATTTTGGGATCTCTTTCAGGATTGTTGGATTCTTTCAATTTCTATTTTACCCTCTGGTTCTAGAATATCAGGACAATTTTACTTAATAATTTCTTGAAAGGTGATGTCCAGGATATTTTTTTGATCATGACTTTCAGATAGACCAATAATTTTTAAATTATCTCTCCTGGATCTATTTTCCAGGTCAGTTGTTTTTCCAATTAGATATTTCACATTTTTTTTCTATTTTTCTTTCTTTTTTTCATTTTGCTTTACTGTATCTTGATTTCTCACAGTCATTAACTTCCATTTGCTCAATTATATTTTTAAGGAATTACTTTCCTCAGTGACCTTTTGTACCTCCTTTTTCAATTGACCAATTTTGCTTTTTAAGGCATTTTTCTCATTAATTCTTTGTATTTTCTTTTGCACCTCCTTCAATTCTTTCCCTAATTTTCTCCCTATCTCTCTTACTTGATTTTCAAAATCCTTTTTGAGCTCTTCCATGGCTTGAGCCCAATTCTTATTTTTCTTGGAGGCTTTGGATGTAAGAGCTTTGACTTTGTTATCAGTCTTCTGACTGTGTGTTTTGATCCTCCTTATACCATAATAACTTTCAATGGTTAGAAACTTTTTTTTTGTTTTCTGCTCATTTTCCTAGCTTATTACTCTGCTTTTAACTCCTTGTTAAAGTAGGGCTCTGTGAAGGGTGCAAGCTTCAGGAGTTTTGTGCAGCTGTTTTCAGAAATCCTTCTAGGAATCTGACCACAAGCACTCTTTTCTGTCCTGGATCTGTTAGGTGTGCCCTGCCTCATTGTAGTTGTAAGATCTAGTGTATTGGCTGGGGATGTGGCTCCAATGATCAGGGATGCACTAGAACTGCACACCAGACCCCCACCCCATTGCCATAGACCCTCTCCACTGACCATCCAAGACCTCCCTGGTGTACCTGGGCTGAGAGGTTCAGAACACTCTAGCACTGCTGCTGATTCAAAGGTCCCACCTGGCTGACATTAGGGTCAGGGCCAGAGCTGAGGCTGGCCTGTGCTGGGTCCCACTCTGATTCCACAGATCTTTTTCTGTTGACCTTCCAGCTCCTCTAATGTCTCTGGGCTGAGAGGACTGGAAATCACCAGTATTGCCACTAATTCAGAGGTCAGGTGAGGTTGGGATTGGGTCCAGAGCTGCACTGGCATGTCCTGCCCTGGGACTCCCACTCTGGTGTCACATAAATTTTCTGCTGAGCTTCTAAGTCGCCTACTGCTGGAAAATGTTCTACTCCATCTTTTTGGGTGTTCTGTTACTCAAAATTTGTTTAGAGTCAGTATTTAAAGGAATTTGGAAAGTGGTTTGAATTCTTATAAATTTGGAGCAGTTTGGGGGAGAGATTAGGCAAGTTCCTGACTTTACTCTGCCATATTGGCTCTGTCCCCTCCATCTTCTTTTTCTGAAGTTGATTTTTGAACTCAGGAGAAAAAAATATGCTTGCTTTCCTATTACATTTCATCCTATTATGTAATGCTGGGGACATTCTCCACATATAAACCAACAACAAATATTCTCCAAGTTCAAAGTGCTATCTGAATAAGCACCTCATCAAAATCACTGTGCCTGAGCACTAACCAAAATATTTACTTTTGTCAGCCAGCCAGAAAAAAAAACCACTATTTCAAACTCAATGGCATAAAATAAGAAAATAACCTAATGAGGGGCAGCTAGGTGTACAGTGAATAGTTCTCCAGTCTTTAAGTCAGGAGAACCTGAGTTCAAATCTGGCCTCAGATACTTGACATTTGCTAGTTGTGACCCTGGGCAAGTCACCCAATTGCCTCAGCAAAAAAAAGAGAGAGAAATAAAATAACCTAATGTTTTTAAAAACCTAACATGAAATGAAAGCAATGAAGTAAGGACCCTTTAAAATGTTAAATATGACAAATATAATTTCCATAGATTTAAAGGAACTTAATGTTATGTCTAAAAAAGGCAAAAGTGCTTTCTTAAAATTAAAAAAAAATATGCTTGATCACATGACCAACAAAAAGGTAGAATGGAAGCTTTATATAATGTCTTCAGTGTAAATCTTTAAAATAAAGTAATTAGATGACAGAAATTAAAGTAACTACAGCAAATTCTTTAAGACAAGAAGGCAAACTTTCCCACTCCCACACAAAGTTTAAAAAATGAAAATTCATGAATTAACACCAGAAAATTTTAACCCAAAGAGTTTTCACTCATTGCCACTCTCCTAAGCAAATCTACACACTTGCTACAATGAACAAAAGCAATCTCTTAGGTTTATAGTGGAGACTTGGATATAAGAATCTCCCATGATGGTTGTAACTCTGTATAAAACACCTACCACATCCTTAAATTCTCACAAAAAGCAGTAAACATTGATTCTACTAGCTATCTGAGGCAAAAGAAGAGAGAGGAATGAAGGAATAACATGTAGTGACAGTATCCAGAGCTTTCTCGTTGGGAATAAGGCAACTCAAATAAACCAAAGAGAAGTTCCTAGATCTTATTCAAGAGAAAACTCCTCAAAGGCTCTAGAGTAGCACACTGGAAATAAGAGATATGAGGAAGACTGCCTGTGTCCTTGAATGTCTTCCCAGAATCTTTTTCAACAGCAACCTGAAGTGTGGTTGGTCCATTCCTTCTTCTATCTCAAAAATGGAAACCAACTCAATCTTGTGCTTAAAGATTCACATTTTGACAGGTTCCCATGAGATACTGGCTTGAAGAATCCCCAAAGTGGGGACTGGTAGAGATCTGATTTTCTAGCCTCTCGCCAATTCCACAATACCTTTCATTAATAATTAACTAATACCTTTGGCCATATACTTCAAACTTCAGCCTAGTAATCAGTGAAAAACTATGGATGCTCAGTTTTGAAAAGTAATTTTAAAAAGTCTTGAGGGGAAAGAGGAGCCAGAAATACATGTAGGCAGGTTATGCCCTTAAAGCAATGCTTAGCAAATAAATGCTGAGTAAAGATTTCTTGACTGATGGACCATATTAGGAGTATAGAACAGATGATATAAGGAATCCAACAAAAAATTTATATGTCTAAGATTTATTTGGGGGGTACCCCAAGAAAAAGAAAATGGGACTTTTAGCAATCAAGACCTGTGAATCATCCATTTGTTGTATGTATTACTGAGCTTGAGCCCATTTTCCCCAGGTCTTTGAATATGGGAGAATTTGTCCCAAATTCTTATTAGAGATTAAGGGGTGTTTTATACTAAATGTTTTTATTGTACTACTTTAGTAAAGTCAAATTTTTACAAAAGATGTAGGGTTGTCTCTCTAAATTGTCTTAACTGCTGAGCCTGGGAAGAATAGAGTGACTGGAGTTTAAATTGAATACCTTATATAATCAGGACTGATTCCTCAAAGGTGCCCCTAAACACTGATAAGAAGATATAATCTTGCTTTAGGGCCCAAGTCATCCATGTGTGAAGTGCAATAATTATCCTCAGTGCTTAAAAAAGACTATACTTAGAAAGTCCTAGGTAATCAACAAATAAAATGAGAAGATTATTAGCTTCAGAAAAGTTACATGATAGCTCTCTCCCCCCCAAAAATTGATGGTATTTCTGTTTAGTAACAAAAATTTGAGGTTACAATAGGTAAATCCCATTCAAAGCATCAATTTAATATATATAAGTATGTATATGTATGTTTTTGTATGTATGTATGTATGTATGTAAATATATATACATATACATATATATATTTATTTAGAGGTCAATCAGTGAAATTCCTCTGAATACCTGCATAAATTTAAAGGCAAAATAAAGACTGACTTGAAAAACCAGAAGAATATCCAGCGCTCATGGCTTAGCTATTCCAATATAACAGAGATAATGATATTCCTAAAGTAAATTTTAAAAGTTTCTTGCTATACCAATCAAACTACCAAAGTTAAAATTCTAAATTGTCAAATCATAACAAAATTTATTTGGGGAACCAAAAAATCTAGTCTATCAAGGAAAATCATGGGAAAAGGTTGAAATGAGACCTAAAACTCATTTAGAAAGCAGGAGTCATCAAACTACTTGGTACTGGTTAATTAAGATAGGAAAGCAACTCAACTGAAGAATTAGAAATAATTTAGCTTAATGCATAGCTTTTGATAAACACCAAAATATAATCCATATGGGAAAAAACTACTGATTTTATAACAACTGTTTGGAAAGCAAGAAAGTAATCTGGAAGAAATTAAGTTGAGGACAAAATTTTATACAATGTTCTATTATAAATTCAAAATGGAAATATGAATTTATTATTAAAGTCCATACAATTAAAAAATAAAATAGAAACAGTTATGGATGGATAGTGAATTCCTAACTTTAAAAAGGGAAGAAGACCACTCTTCAATAGATAAGTGGTCAAGGGATATGAACAGACAATTTTCAGATGATGAAATTAAAACCATCTCTAGTCATATGAAAAGTTGATCCAAATCACTATTGATCAGAGAAATGCAAATTAAGACAACTCTGAGGTACCACTACACACCTGTCAGATTGGCTAAAATGACAGGAAAAGATAACGATGAATGTTGGAGGGGATGTGGGAAAACTGGGACACTAATACATTGTTGGTGGAACTGTGAATGGATCCAACCATTCTGGAGAGCAATTTGGAGCTATGCTCAAAAAGTTGTCAAACTGTGCATACCCTTTGACCCAGCAGTGTTTCTACTGAGCCTATATCCCAAAGAGATCTTAGAGGAGGGAAAGGAACCCACCTGTGCAAGAACGTTTGTGGCAGCCCTTTTTGTAGTGGCTAGAAACTGGAAACTGAATGGATGCCCATCAATTGGAGAGTGGCTGAATAAATTATGGTATATGAATGTTATGGAATATTATTGCTCTGTAAGAAACGACCAGCAGGACGATTTCAGAGAGGCCTGGAGAGACTTGCATGAACTGATGCTGAGTGAAACGAGCAGAACCAGGAGATCATCATACACAGCAACAACAGTATTACATGATGATCAATTCTGATGGACATGGCTCTCTGCAACAAAGAATTGTCTCAAACCAGTTCCAATTGTTCACTGAAGAAATTTGCGTGCATTGTGTTGCCTTTCTCTGATTCTTTTTTTTTTCTTGTAGATAGGATTTTTCTTGCATAACTTCTCAAGCATTTCAACATTATTAACATGTAGTGGACTTCCTGCCATCTAGGGGAGGGGAGGGGAGTGGGGGTAAAATTTGTAATGGAAAGTTTTGTAAAGATCAGTGTTGGGGAACTATCCATACATATGTTATACAAATAAAAAGCTTTAATAAAAAAAGGAAGAAGAAGCAATTACAAGAAACAAAACATCATTTGGATTATAGAAAATTGAAAAAGCTTTTTACAAGCAAGATTAAAACACCTAGATAATAAGGGAAAGTCATCCACTGAGGGGAAAAAAAGGTTTGTATCATTTATCTCTAAAAAGAGTTTGCTATTTATCCAAAGATTTGGACAATTAAAGAGAATAATGTAAGATCAAAAGCTTTTTATTGTTCAATTTTTAAAAAGCCTGAAATGATAAAAACAACACAAATATTTTCCAAATATATCATCATATCATCTGCACTTATTATTTCATTCTCTACTATCCCTTCTTTTTTTTCTTCTTTTATTGCTATTGCTAGGATTTCCAATACTGAATAATATTGGCCTGTGAGCGTCCTTGTTTCACACCTGATCTTACTGGGAAAGCTTCTAGCTTATAACCATTACAAATAATGTTTGCTGACAGTTTTTAATAAATGCTTGTTAACAGTTTAAGGAAAAATCCCATTATATCAATACTTTCAAGTGTTTTAATAGAATTGAGTGTTATGCTTTATCAAAAACTTTTTCTACATCTGTTAATATAATACAGTTTTTTAAACTTTTATTATGATATCACCAATTATATTAATTGTTCTTATGCTAAACGATACTTGGATTTCTAGTGTAAATCGCATTTGGTCATAATGTATAATCTTTGTAATATATTGTTGTAATTTTTAAACTAATATTTTATTTAGCATTTTGTATTCAAATTCATTAATAAAATTCATCTATAATTTTCTATATGTTTTTACTCTTCCTAGCTTAGGTATCAGTATCATATTTATTTCATAAAAGAAGTTTGGTAGGACACCTTATTTGCCTATTATAACAAATAATTTCTTTAATATTAAAATTAGCTAATCTTTAAATGTTTGATAGAATTCATTTGTAAATCCACCTAGTTCTTGTACTTTTTTTTCTTAGGAAGCTCATTTAAACCTTGTTTAATTTCTTTTTTTCTAAGATAGGCCTTTTTAGATAATCTATTTCATCTTCTACTAATCCAAGCAATTTATATTCTTGTAAATATTCTTTGATTTCACTTAAATTATTAAATTTATTGGCATAAAAATGAGCAGAATATCCCCTTATACTTGCTTCAGTTTCATCTTCATTAGATGATTTTTTCATTTTCATTTTTGACACTAGTGTTTTATTTTGTTTTCTCTTTTTATTCAAATTAACCACTTATTTATCTGTTTAATTGGGTTCTTTCATAAAACAAACCCCTGGTTTTATTTATTAATTCAATAGTTTTTATCCATAACTTTATTAATTTTGCCTTTGATTTTTTAGGATTTCCAATTTAGTGTTTAGTTGGAAATTTTTATTTTCCTCTTTTTCTACTTTTTAAAAATCACATACCCAATTCATTAGTCTGCTCTTTCTCTATTTTATTGATGTAAGCATTTAAATATCTAAATTTTTGTCAGATCACTTGCTTTTGCTATATCTCAGAGCTTTTGACATTGCCTCATCATTGTCATTCTCTTTAATAAATTTTCTACAAGTTGTTCTTTGATTCACTCATTCTTTTGATTGTCTAATTACCAATGAATTTTTTTTATATTTTTTTAAATTTATTTTATTTGCATAACATATGTGTGGGTAATTCTTCAACAATAACCCTTACATAGCTTTCCGTTACAAATTTTTCCCCCCAACTTCCCCACCCCTTCCCTAGATAGCAGGATATCCACTACATGTTAATTATGTTAAAATATTACCAATGAATTTTTAATCTGTTTTCATGTTCCCTTATTAAATATAATTGTTGTTGCATTATGTTCTGAAAAGGATACTTTTAATACATCTGCTTTGTCTTTTCTGCTTTTGACCATAAAAATTTTATGTACTAACATGGTCATTCTTTGGGGGTTTTTTTGTTTTCTTTTTAATTATAGCTTTTTCTTTTTAAAATATGTGCAAAGATAGCTTTCAACATTCATCCTTGCAGTCTTGTGTTCCAATTTTTTCTCCTTCCTTTCCCTCCACTTCTTCTCTTAGACAGCAAGTAATCCAATATAAGTTAAATATGTGCAATTCTTCTACACATATTTCCACAATTATTATGCTGCACAAGGAAAATCAAGTGAAAAAGCCAAAAAAAAAATGAGAAAGAAAACCAAAAGCAAACAAACAAGAACAAAAAAGTTAAAAATATTATGTTGTGCTATATCCCAAAGAGATCTTAAAGGAGGGAAAAGGACCCACATGTGCAAAAATGTTTGTGGCAGCTCTTTTTGTAGTGGCTAGAAACTGGAAACTGAATGGATGCCCATCAATTGGAGAATGGCTGAATAAATTAAGGTACATGAATGTTATGGAATATTATTGTTCTGTAAGAAACGACCAACAAGATAATTTCAAAGAGGCCTGGAGAGACTTGCATGAATTGATGCTAAGTGAAATGAGCAGAACCAGGAGATCATTATACATGGCAACAAGACTATCCAATGGTCAATTCTGTTGAATATGGCTCTCTTCAACAATGATATGTTTCAAACCAGTTCCAATTGTTCAGTGATGAAGAAAGCCATCTACACCCAGAGAGAGACTTGTGGGATCTGAGTGTGGACCACAACATAGCATTTTCATGCTTTCTGTTGATGTTTGCTTGCATTTTGTTTTCTTTCTCAGGTGTTTTTTCTTTCTAGATCCAATTTTTCTTGTGCAGCAAGATAACTACATAAATAAATTTTTTTTAAAAAGACATTCAGTCCCCACAGTCCTCTTTCTGGATGTAGATGACTCTCTCCATCACAATCTATTGGAATTGGTCTGATTCATCTCATTGTGGAAAAGAGCCACCTCCATCACAGTTGATCATCACATAATCTTGTTGCTGTGCATAAAGTTCTCTTGGTTCTACTCCCTTCACTTAACATTAGTTCATGCAAGTCTTTCCAGGCCTTTCTGAAATCAACCTGTTGATCATTTCTTGTAGAATAATAATATTCCATAACATTCATATACCATAACTTATTCAGCCATTTCCCAACTGATGAGCATCCACTCAGTTTCCAATTTCTTGCCACTACAAGAAGGGCTGCTACAAATATTTTTGCATATGTGGGTCCTTTTCCCTTTTTATGATCTCTTTGGGATACAGACCCAGCAGAGATACTGCTGGATCAAAGGGTATGCACAGTTTGATAGGCCTTTAGGCATAGTTCCAAATTGCTCTCCAGAATGGTTGAATCAGTTCACAACTCCACCAACAATGTATTACATCCCAGTTTTCCCACAATCCCTCCAACATTTATCATTATTTTTTCCTATCATCTTAGCCAATCTGAGAGGTGTGTAGTGATAACTCAGAATTGTCTTAATTTTCATGTCTCTGATCAATAGTGATTTAGAGCATTTTTATATAATTAGAAATTGTTTTAATTTCTTCATCTGAAAATTGTCTGTTCATATCCTTTGACCATTTATCAATTGGAAAATGTCTTGTCAATTTTCTATATTTGAATCAATTCTTTATGTATTTTAGAAATAAGACCTTTATCAGAACCTTTGAATGTAAAATATTTTCCCCAGTTTTCTGCTTTCCTTCTAATTTTGTCTGCATTGGTTTTGTTTGTACAAAAAGTTAACAGAATCAAAATTACCCACTTTGCATTTCATAATGTTTTCTAGTTCTTCTTTGGCCATAAATTCCTTTATAGTCAGTCTTTGTAAAGGAATCATAAACTGCTGAAAAAAAAAAGGTGTATTCCTCTTAATCTCCATTCAAGTATTTCCAGATATTTATCCTATGTAGCTTAACTAGAATTCTTTTCATTTCCCTGACTTCTTTCTTATTTGTTATTTAAATTTATTTAGCTCTGAGAGGGAAAGATTAAAGTCCCTCACTAGTATAGTGCCACTACTCATCTCTACCTGTAATTCACTAAACATTTTTTTTAATTTAGGCACTAGATTATTTAGTACATGGAGATTCAGTCTTGATATCGTTTTGTTATCTATGGTACCCTTTATCAAAATGCTATCTCTTTTCACTAAATCTATGCTAGCCTTAACTTTGTCTGAATTCATGTGCTACCCCTGCCTTTTTTGCATCAGCTGAAGCATAATAAATCCTACCTCAACCCTCCATTTTAACTTTGTATTTACCTTTTATTTGTAAGTGTATTTCTCTTTTTGTTGAAGGTTTTTTTTCTTTTTTTTCTTTTTCTTTTTCTTTTTTTCTTTTCTTTTTTTTTTTTTTTTTTTTTTGCTGGGGCAATTGGGGTTAAGTGACTTGCCCAGGGTCACACAGTTGGGGAATGTGAAGTGTCTGAGAACAAATTTGAATTCAAGTCCTTCTGACTTCAGGGCTAGTGCTCTATTCACTGTGCCACCTAGTTGCCCCAAAGTTTTTTTTATTTTCAAAACATATGGTAGGATAAATTTTCAACATTGACCCTTAAAAATCCTTGTGTTCTCATCCCCCCATAAGTATCTTTCTTACAAAAAACATTGTGGGATTCTGACTTTTAATACATTATGCTATTTCCATTTTATGAGTGAATTCATACTATTCACATTCAAAGTTCTAATTACTATTTATGAACTTTCCTGCATCTTGACACTATTTTCCTTCTTAGCCGAACCTTTTACCCTATCCTTTTTATCTTCTCTCCTATTCTTTATTTTACCCACCTCTCTAAGAGTCCCTTATTTTCTCTTCCTCATCTTGTTCATTCTTAAGCATATGCCCTTCTAAAAGTTTCTATCCCACAAAACTTCTCCACCCTTCCAAGTATATCTGTTGTTTCTTTTTCAACTCAGATGAGAGTAAGGCTTCAATAGTATAGCTCTCCATCCACATGCTTTCTACTATATTAATTCTTCCTTTCATACCCGTTTTATGAGATAATTGCTCCTTTTTACTCTACCTACACAATTTTGTTTTTAGTATCATTCCATCATAGACAACTTAGCCCCAATCTTCTTTACAACTACCTTAATAATAATGACAATTTTAAGAATATTGATATAATATAATGTTTTACTTAATTAGTGCCTTATAATTAGACTTTAATTTCTTTTCTTATATTTCTTCTGGATCTTTTGTATCAAATTTTTCATTGAGTTATGGTCTTTTTGCTATAAACACCTAAAAATCTTTCAGTTCACAAAATATCCATTTTTTTTTAATTCAGAATGATGCTTTGCTGAATAAGTTATTCTTGGATGTAACCCCATCTCTTTGGCTCTTTGAAATATAATATTCCAAGACCTTTAATCTTTTAGAAACTGTTAGATCTTGTGAAATCCTGGCTGTATTTCTGCAACATTTAAATTGTTATTGTTTTTCTTGTTGCTTAAAACATTTTCTTCTTGGGCAGCTAGGTGATGCAGTGGATAGAGCACCAGCCCTGAAGTCAGGAGGACCTGAGTTCAAATCTGATCTCAGACACTTAACATTCCCTAGCTGTGTGACCCTGGGCAAGTCACTTAACCCCAATTGCCTCAGGGGAAAAAAATTTTTCTTCTTAATCTGGCAGTTTTGAAACTTGGCTTGACATCCCTGTAAGTTTTCTTCTTGGGATCTCTTTCACTTGCTGAATAGGAGATTTTTTTTCTATTTTCTACTTTATCCTCTTGTTCTAAAACTTCAGGGCAAGTAACAATTAATTTATTATTTTAATTTTTTTGCTGAGGCCATTGGGGTTAAGTGATTTGCTCAGGGTCGCACAGCTAGGAAGTATTAAGTGTATGAGGCTGGATTTGAACTCAGGTCGTCCTGACTTCAGGGACAGTGCTCTATCCATTGCACCACCTAGCTGCCCCTAACTTACTATTTTAAATGACACTCCACTTAAAACAAATCTGACCATATAAAAAACTTGGAGTACACATGTCAAAATAAATTCAGTCACTATGTGAACAAAATTATTAAAAAAAAACTTTTTATACAAATATTCAAATTTAATTAATTGAAGATTTAAATAATTGGAGAAATATTAACTGTTCATGAATAGGCAGAGCCAAAATAATAAAAATGACAATTTAGCTAAAGTAATTGATATATTCAACATAATTCAAATTAAATTACCAAGAAAAATTATTCTATTGAATTAGAAAAATAAAATAAAATTCAGTTGGAAGGACAAAAAGTTAAGAATATTAAATGAACTAATAATATATATATGTGTAAATGAAGGAAGTTTAACAGTACTACATCTTAAACTATAATATAAGGCAATAATTATCAAAACTATCTGATACTGGCTAAGAAATAGAAAGGTAGTTCAATGGAATAGAGTAGACATCTAATTAACAGCAGCAAATAAAAATAATAATTTTATGTGTAAATGTGAACACAAGCTTTTGGGATAAAAATTCATTATTTGGTAGAAAAATTATTGAGAAAACTATAAACTGAACATAGACCAATATCTTATATCATTTACCAAGATAAGGTCAAAATGGTTACAACATCTAGATATAAAGTTATTACAAGAAAATGAAAAATATGGAACATATTACTTAGACTTATGAAGAGACAAATGATTTATAAAGAAAGCAAAGTTAGATGTAAAATGGTTAATTTCAATTACATTAAAAAAGATTTTATACAAGTAAAATAAATGTAGTCAAGAGAAGAAGGAAAACAGAAAATTACAGTGAAGGCTCAAGGAAAGGGAGAATTTATAGCATTTATCAGATAAAGAACTCGTATCAAAAATATATAAAGAAACTTGTCAAATTTATGAGTCATCCCCCAATTGATAAATGAATAAAGGATAAGAATAAACAGTTTTCCATTGAAGAAACCAAAACAAATTATAGCTATATGAAAAAAATGCTCTAAGCCATTATTGATTGGATAAATGCAAATTTAAAAAATGTTGAGATATCATTTTACCCCTAATAGCTTTATCAAAATGATTGAAGGGAAAAACAAAACAAAAAAAAATGTTGGTGGGGGAATGTGGAAAAAATTGGAAAACTAATTCATTGTTGGTAGAATTGTAAAAATGATCCAACCATTTTAGAGAGCAATCTGGAATTATGCCCAGTTATTAAACTATCTATAACCTTTGACCTAGCAATACCACTACTAGGTCTATATCCATAGATGACTGGAGAAAAAGGAAAAGAATCTATTTATTCTAAAATATTTATAGCAGTTCTCTTTGTTGTTACAAAGAACAGGAAATTACATAAATATCCATCAATTGGAGAACTGCTAAACAAGTTGTGATATATGATTGTGATAAAATATTCCTGCATAAGAAAGGATACATTTTGGGGTAGTTAGGTGAAGCAGTGGATAGAGCACCAGCCCTGAAGTCAGGAGGACCTGAGTTCAAATCTAATCTCAGACACTTAACATGTCCTAGCTGTGTGACCCTGGGCAAGTCACTTAACCCCAATTGCCTCAGTTTTAAAAATAAATAAATAAATAAAAATAAAAGAATGAGTTTCGGAGGGACATAGTTCTTTTCAAAAATGAAGTGATTCAGGCAAGAGGACTGTGAGGGCTGAATGTGGATCACAGCATAGTATTTTCATCTTTTTTGTTGTTTTCTTGCTTTTTTCCTCTCATTTTTTCTCTTTTTGATCTGTTTTGTGTGAATATGTGTGTGTGCAGCATGATAAATGTGGAAATATATACAGAAGATTTAAACATTTAATATATATTGTATTGCTTGCTGTCTAGGGAAGGGAGTGGAGGGAAGAAAAGGAGAGAAATTTGGAAGACAAGGTTTTGAAAGGGAAAATGTTAAAAACTATCATTACATATATTTTGAAAATAAAATATTATTATTTAGAAAAAAAAGAAAGAAAAGAAAGGATGAGTTTGATGATCTTAGAAAGACATGGAAAGACTTGCATGAAATAATGTAGCAAATAGCAACAAAACCAATTTGTCCAAATTAGAAAAAAGCCAAAATGAGAGAAGCTATCTATTTAAAATAATATATACCAAGCAATACAGAATGAAATAGCTTTTCCATTGAGAGAAAGGTAACTCACATCAAAAGAAAAAAAGGTCCTGAATTTCATTTAACAGGAAACTCTCCAGAGTCCCTAGAATAGCAAATTGGGAATAGAGACATGATGAAGATCATCTTTACCTTCCATGTCTTCCCACAGTCTTTTCCATCATCAATTCTAAGTGAGGTTGACCTATTCCATCTTCTTTCTCAAAGCAGGAAGCCATTCAATGTTATGCTTTAAGACTTGCATTTTGACAATGCTCATGGGAACTCTCAGTCGCAAAGTGAGAACTCATTGAGATCTGAAGTTCTAGCCTTTCATTAACTCTACTCTGTCCCACACGTGGATAAGATCTTCACCTCCCCATGAATGTGTACCTCTTTTTAATATTAATTATAATTCATATTTTTGTGTTTTTGCTTTGTGGTGATTTAACACAGAAACAGAGAGTTTTGCAGTCTGGACCCAAGGATATACCAGCCACCAAATAGGGAGGAATTGGAAATTAAGTAACAGGGAAATATAATGAGGAAAAGACTAAAACCATCAAAGATTTTAGAAAAAAAGAAAATTCAGCTAAAAACCTAAAACAAAAGCAAATAAATCAAGCAAAAGGATACCATACTTTAAAAAAAAAAGAGGATGAATACTAAAATATCACAAATATGTAAATATCTTTAAGTAAATATTAAATGAAGGAAACTGAATATAAAACACTGAATCTCTGGAATTCCCAAGAAAACATGAATCTACATGATGCTCCAGAGTTAAAAGGCATGAAGGCCCTAAGAAAAATAAAAAGGAAACCATCAGCAAACATCATATGTAATGGAGACAAACTAGAACCATTCCCAATAAGATGAGGAGTGAAACAAGGCTTCCTACTGTCACCATTATTATTTAATATTGTCTTAGAAATGTTAGATTTGGCAGTAAGAGAAGAAAAAGAGATTAAAGGAATTATAATAGGTAATGAGGAAACCAAATTATCACTCTTTGCAGATGACATGATGGTATACTTAGAGAACCCTAGAAATTCGACTAAAAATTACTAGAAACAATTCACAACTTCAGCAAAGTTGCAGGATACAAAATAAATCCACATAAATCATCAGCATTTTTATATATTACTAACAAAGTTCAGCAGCAAGAGATACAAAAAGAAATTCCATTCAAAATAATGAATGATAGTATAAAATATTTGGGAATCTATCTGCCAAGGAAAAGTCAAGAACTATATGAACTAAACTACAAAACACTTTCCACACAAATAAAGTCAGACCTGGTCAATTGGAAAAACATCAAATGCTCATGGGTAGGCCAAGCGAATATAATAAAAATGACAATACTACCCAAACTAATTTACTTATTTAGTGCCATACCAATCAAACTCCCAAGAAATTATTTTACAGATCTAGAAAAAATAGTAGCAAAATTCATTTGGAAGAACAAAAGGTCAAGAATTTCAAGGAAATTAATAAAAAAAAAGGCTGATGAAGGTGGCCTTGCTGTACCAGATCTAAAACTCTATTATAAAGCAGCAGTCATCAAAACCATTTGGTACTGCCTAAGAAATAGAGTAGTCGATCAGTGGCATAGGATAGAATCACAGGACAAACTAGGCAATAACTATAGCAATTTAGTGTTTGATAAACCCAAAGACCCCATCTTCTGGGATAAGTACTCACTATTTGGTAAAAACTGCTGGAAAAAATTGGAAACTAGTGTGGAAGAAATTAGGGCTTGACCCACACCTAACACCACATACCAAGATAAGATCTAAATGGGTTCATGATTTAAATATAGTGATATTATAAGTAAATTAGAGGAACATAGTATAGTTTACCTCTCAGACCTGTGGAGATGGAATAAATTTATGTCCAAAGAAGAACTGCAACTCTTAATTGAACACCAGATAGATAATTTTGAATATATTAAGTTAAAAAGGTTTTGTACAAACAAAACCAATGCAGTCAAGATTAAGAGGGAAGCAATAAATTGGAAAATCATCTTTACATTTAAGAGTTCTGATGAAGGCCTCATTTCTAAAATATATAGAGAATTGTCTCATATTTATAAGAATTCAAGCCATTCTCCAATCGATAAATGGTCAAAGGATATGAACAGACAATTTTCAGATGATGAAATTAAAACTATTTCTAGTCATATGAAAAGGTGCTCCAAATCACTATTGATCAGAGAAATGCAAATTAAGACAACTCTGAGGTACCACTACACACCTGTCAGATTGGCTAAGATGATAGGAAAAGATAATGAGGAATGTTAGAGGGGATGTGGGAAAGCTGGGACACTGATACATTGTTGGTGGAACTATGGACAGATCCAGCCATTCTGGAGAGCAGTTTGGAACTGTGTTCAAAAAGTTATCAAACTGTGCATACCCTTTCACCCAGCAGTGTTTTCTATTGGGCTTATATTCCAAAGAAATCATAAAGGAAGGAAAGGGCCCCACATGTGCAAGAATGTTTGTGGCAGCCCTTTTTGTAGTAGCTAGAAACTGGAAACTGAATGGGTGCCCTTCAATTGGAGAATGGCTGAACAAATTATGGTATATGAATGATATGGAATATTATTATTCGGTGAGAAACGACCAGCAAGATGATTTCATAGAGGCCTGGAAATACTTGCATGAACTGATGCTGAGTGAAATGAGCAGGACCAGGAGATCATTATACACGACAACAACAATACTATATGACGATCAATTCTGATGGACATGGCTCTCTTCAACAATGAAATGTTTCAAACCACTTCAAATTGTTCAGTGAAGAAAGCCATATACACCCAGAGAGAGGGATGTGAAATGTGGACCACAACATAACATTTTCATACTCTCGATTGATGTTTGCTTACATTGTGTTTCCTTTATCTGATATTTCTTTCTTATAGAAATGATTTTTCTTGCACAACAATGATGTGTGAAAATATGTATACATATATTCGATTTGTCAAGTATTTTAATATAATTAACATGCAGGACCAACCCTCCCCCCTAGGGGCGGGGTGAGGCGGGGGGGGGGGAAATTTGTAACAGAAAGCTTTGTAAGGGTTAATGTTGAAGAATTACCCATACATATGTTTTGCAAATAAAAAAATATATATCTAGGTCACAAATCCATTTTGACTTTGTCTTGATAAAAAAAAAGAAAGAAAGAAGTGTAAGATATTGATCTATTCCCAATTTCTGCCACATTGCTTTATTGTTTTCCCAGCAATTTTTACCAAATAAATTCTTATCCCAAAATCGTGTCTTTACACTTCCCAAATACAAAGTTATTATATTTATTTGTTGCTGTAAATTGTATGTTTGCACTATTCTGCTGTTCTACCTTTCTATGTCTAATAGAAATAGATTTGTTTTGATAATTACTAACTTATAATATATTTTTAGATCTGATGTTGTTAAACCTTCCTTTGCATTTTTTCATTACTTCCTTTGATAATCTTGACTTTTTATTCTTCCAAATGAATTTTGTTATTTTATCCAATTCAGTAAAATAACTTTTTGGTAATTTAATTGGGTGGCATTGAATATATAAATTAGGTAACATTGTCATTTTATTATATTGGCCCTGACTACCTATAACTATTAATATTTCTTCAATTATTTATACTGTTTTATGTATATAAAAATGTTTATAATTTTGTTATAGTTCCTGAGTTTGTTTTGGAAGGTGTACTCCCAGATATTTAAAATGGTCTAGAGTTATTTTTATGGGGTATTTCTCACTATTTCTTCTTATAGGGTTTTGTTGTGGTACATAAAAATGCTGTGATTTGTGTGTGCTTACATTATTTTGGCTACTTCGTTAAAATTATTCATTGTTTCAACTAAATTTTTAGATGAGTCTTTGGAATTTCCCAAGTATATCATATCATCTGCAAAAACAGATAGTTTTACAGAGAGTACTCTGGGATGATAGTGGAGTAGGTTGGTAAATTTCAAGCTCTCCAGATTTCTCCCACAAACAGAACAAATTTCTATCTCAGAATGAACATAGTCTGGTGAAAAATCAAGAAGGCTTTGGGCAAAACAGGGGTCCTCCTAGCACAACCCAAGAATATCCAAAAAAAGACCCCAGGCTGGGGATTAACCAGTGTGAAGTGCAAATATCTCTAGACTAGCTCCACAGCAACACCAAGTAGGGACCTCTGGGGCTAGCTGGGTTTGGTTGGAGCCTCAGCAGGAACCACCAAAACATTTATTCATGGACTACATTGTTCAGGAAATCTGAGTTGAGGAAGACAGAGGGAACCTCAACTGACTGGGAATACCAGGCCCAGCTGTGCTGCAGAGACACTGCTCTGGGTCAGAAAGAACCAGCACATACAATGAGTGCATAAACAGTAGAACACTCAATGTCTGTAGGTACTTATGGGAGTAGGAAGCTCTTGGTTTGGGGTTCTAGGTCAGAGGGGAGAGCTGAAATAAAGCTTTAGGCACCATCCCTACCATCCTACAATTAGAGGTGTTTACACTAAACTTCTTATTTAAAAATTTAACAGGCAAAGAAGAAAGAACCCAACTATGGGAACAGGGAAGAGCAGAATTCATCTTAAGAAGAGGACACTGAAGTAAAAAAAAAATTTTTTAAAGCTTCTACTCCAAAGAGAAATGTTTAATGACTCCCTACCCATAGAGAATTTACAGAAGATTCAAAAAAGAATTTAAAAATCAAATGAGAGGCAAAGAGGAAAAACTAAAAAAATTAAAACCATCCAAGAAAAACAAGAAGATAATGAAAAAAAAAGCTAACCAACTAGAAAAGGAGATACAGAGTTTTAAAAATGAAAATAACTCTTTGAAAATTAGAATTGGGCAAGGGAAAGCCAGTGTAGCTATGAAAGACCAAGAAACAACAAAACAATATAAAGAATGAAAAAATAGAGCAGGATGTAAAACAACTTATAAGAAAAACAGATCTGGAGAAGAGATCAATAAGAGAAAATAGAAGAATAATTGGACTACTTGAAAGTTGTGACCTTGAAAAGAACCTTGACACAATGATGCAAGAAATAATTGAAAAAATGTTGTCCTAGAGTTATAGAATATGAGAGGAAAATAGAAATAGAAAAAATCCACTGTTCACCACTTCAAAGAGATCCTTTTGTAGAAAACACATAGGAATATTATTGCCAAATTTTGAAACCCCCAGATTAAAAAGAAAATTTTTCAAGAAACAAGGAAAAAAAAAACAATTCAAATATGCTGGGGCTATGATTAGAATTGTACAAAATTTATTAGTAGCCACAATAAAAAACTGCAGGTCTTGGAATCACATATGTCAATAATCAAAATATCATATCCAGAAAAATTATCTATAATATTGAATGAGAAAAGAATGAACATTCAACAGACTTGCAGGTTTTAAGAACTTTCTATCAACCAAACCCGAACTCAAAATAGAAAATTTAATACATATGAGCCAATATCAAAGATCACTTTTAAGGAAGTTAACATCGACAAATTACTTGTATTTTTACATGAAAATGTGTACCATATGTTTAAGATTGCTATTAAAAAAAAGGTAGCTCAAAAGAAAGACTTAAGGTAGAGTTAAAGTAAAAATAGTATATATGTGATTACAGTGGAAAGGCTAAAGAGATATAGAGGTATTAGAAGGGGAGGAGAACTCACAGTTCTAAAACCTATTCACATCAGGAATGGGTGAAAGTGGTAGCATTATATATATATATATACCATGGAGGGTATAGCACCCTCTGAAATCTAAAAAGAAATAAGAGGAGAGAGATGGGATGAGGGGAAGGTAAAGGGTGGGGGAAGAAAACAAGGGAGGGATTCAAGGGTTGGGGGAGGTCAAATAATAACAAAGCAAGTTAAGAAACAGAATTAAGACAAAGAATTAGCAAGGATATGTGTGTTATGTTGGGAGGGGCAGGGGTGTGAGGAGCGTGTGTATATGTGTGTATGTATATATCTATATATGTATACATAAATATATCCTTGCTTAATTATAGCCTGCTAGGGATGAAAGTGGAAAAAAAGAAGAAAAAAAAGTGCAGCAGAAAACAAAAGAACAACCTATAAGGAAGTTTAAAAAAGATGGTCAATGATGAATATAATTTCTTCTACTACATATATCCCTTCTTTAATTGTTAATTTATTATTATGTATTTTAAATCTTCCTTAATATTCTACTGGGCACATAACAAAGTTCTATTTTGTATTATTTTATTTTCCTTTTCTGTTAATTAAAAAAAAAGTTTAAAAAAATATGTTGTTTTGTTACCTCATTCCCTATTCTGATTCCCTCTATTTCTTTTTCTCCTCTTACTGATAGGATTTCCAAGACAATACTGAATAATATTGGTAAAAATGGGCATCCTTGATTCACACTTGATCATACTGAGAATGCTTCTAGCTTATACCTATTATAAATAATACTTGCTGATGGTTTTAAGTAAATGCTTTAAAAATCAATTTAAGGAAAAATACATTTATACGATAATTTCAAGTATTTTTAATAAAAATGAGTGTTGTACTTTATCAAAAGTTTTTGCTCTATCTATTGATGTAATCATGGTATTTTTTTGCTTTTGCTATTGATATATTCAATAATATTAATTATATACTCAATAATAATATTCAATAATATTAATTAATTCCTTATATTAAATCATCCCTGAATTCCTGGTATAAATCCCACTTGGAGATAATGTATAATCTTTGAAATATCATTATATTACAATACAATGCAATCTTTTAGCTAAAATTTTATTTAGGATTTTTGCATCTACATTCATTAATGAAATTGGTCTAAAATTTTCTTTGTTTTTATTCTTCCTGTTTTAGCTATCCATATCATATTTCTTTCATAAAAGAAGTTTAGTGGGACCTCTATTATTACAAATAAATTTTTTAATGTTTGAATTAGATCTTTAAATATTTGACAGACTCATTTCTAAATCAACTTGATCTTGATACTTTTCTCTTAGAAAGCTCACTTATGATTTGTTCAATTTATTTTTCTAAAGTAGGCCTACTTAGATTTTCTATTTCTTCAACTAACACAAGCAATTTATATTTTTGTAGACATTCTTCCATTTCACTTAAATTGCTAAGTTTATTGGCATATAATTAGGCAAAATTGTTTCTTACAATTGTTTTAATATATAGTCAATTTTTTGTGTAGGTGCCATGTATTACTGAGGGGGGGGAAGCATATTCCTTTCTATCCTCATTCAATTATCTCCAGAGGTCTATCATATCTAACTTTTCTAAAATTCTATTTACCTCCTTAACTTTTTTCTTGTTTATTTTGTGGTTAGATTTATCTGGTTCTGACAGAGAAAGGTTCAGATCCCCCAATAGTATAGTTTTGCTATTTCTTCCTGTAACTCACTTAACTCCACTTCTAAGAATTTGGATGCTATACTACTTATCACATATATGTTTAGTATTGATATTGCTTCCATTATCCATGGAACTCTTTAGCCAGATCTAATTTCCTTTCTTATTTCTTTTAATTAGATTTATTTTTACTTTTGCTTTGTCTGAGTCAGAATTGCTACTTCTGTTTTTTTTTTCTCTCTTCAGTTGAAGCATGATATATTCTGATCCAACTTTTTAGCTTTATTCTGGGTGTATCTCTCTGCTTCAGATGTGTTTTTTTAAACAATATATTGTGGGATTCTGGCTTTTTATCCACTTTGCTATCTGCTTCTATTTTTATGGAAGAATTCATCCCATTCACATTTACAATTATGATTACTAATTGTGTATTTCCTTCCATCCTATTTCCCCCCATTTATACTTTTCTCTCTCCTTTCACTCTGTCCCTCCTCACCAGTGTTTTGTTTCTGATCCCCACCTCCTTCAATCTGCCCTCTTTTTTTTCTTTTTCATTCCTCTTTCCCCTCCTACTTCCCTATTGGATAAAATGAATTTCTATGCCCAACTAAGTGGGCATTTTCTCTCTTTGAGCCAACTCCTATTAGATTAAGATTCACACAATGCTCATCCCTATCCCTTCTTTCCCTCTATTCTAATAGGTCTTTTGTGCCTTTTTTTTAACCCCGTTTTACTTTCTCTTTCCTCTTCTCCCACTACAATCCTTTTTCTATCTTAGTTTCTTTTCTTTGTCATCACATTAAAGTTAACTATATTCATACCCTCTGCCTATGTATAACTCTTCTAACTGCTCTGATAAAAATACAGTTCTCAAGAGTTCCCTTCTAGGGATATAAACAGTTCACCCTTTATTAATGGTTTAACTGGCTTCACTTTTCAGTCTTGTCTGACTCTTTGTGCCTCCATTTGGGGTTTTCTGAGCAAAGATATTAGAGTGGTTGGCCATTTCCTTCTCCAGCTCATTTTATAGATGAGGAAACAGAGGCAAACAGGGCAAGTGACTTGCCCAGGGTCACACAGCTAGTAAGTATCTGAGTCTAGATTTGAAATCAGGAAGATGATTCTTTCTGACTCCAGGCACAGCATTCTGTAGACTGTACCATCTAGCAGCCCATAAATTATTAATTCATTTCAGATGAACCAAATCTGGGAGGAATGGCTAACACACTGAATGATACAGACAAAATCCAGAAAGATCTTGAAGGGCTAGAGAATTGTGTTGTAATTGATGAGATGTAATTCTCTAGGGATAAATGTAAATCTTACACTTGATTAAAAAATTTCACAAGTATCAATAATTATAGGTTTGCAAAGCACTTTATAAATAATTATCTCCTTTTATTCTCCCAACCACTTTAAGAGGCAGATGCAATTATTGCCTTCACTTTACAGAAGAGGAGACAGAGGCAAACAAGAGCTTAAGTGATTTATATAGGTTTGCATAACTAATATCTAAAGTGGGATTTGAACTCAAGTCTTCCTGCCTCCAAATACAGCATTCCATTCTATCTATTGCACCAAAACTCAGAAGAAAGAAGGCATGATTAGGTAGCATGTTGCCTAAAAAAAAAATCTGAAGGCTTCAATGGACTGCAAGCTCAATATGATTGAGCAGTGTAATATGGAAGCCTATGTGCATACATATACATATACATGTTTATATGTGCATACATGCAAAACACATATGTATGTGTATGTGTGTATACAATACCCTCTATGTGTGTGTGTATATATATACATATACATGCAAACTATATTTGTATTTACATATGTAGTATACAAAAAAAATTTGTTATATTAAAATAGATATAATTTCTAAAAAAAATAAAATAACATGAGTCACTCTGTACTCTTCCATAATCACAGGTTATCTGGAGAACTGGTTCAACTTCACACTTTAAGGGCATTGATAAGATGCCCTTAAAGATGATAAGATGAACAGTATACAGAAGCAGATAATCATGATCGTGAAGGTCCTTGAGTTTGTGTTTTATAAAACTAGATTCAAAAATAAATTTTGTCCTGGAGATGGGAAGATGAAACATATCTATCTTGAAGGAATGTCATGTGGAAAATGAATTTGACTGAGTCTCTTTAGTCCCAGAGAACATGAATAGGAGAAATGCGTAAAAGTTGCAAAAAAGCCAAATTTGGACTGGATATTAGAAAAATATTCCTAACAATGAGAACTGCCCCAAAAATGAAATGAATTTCCTTTTGGGGTAGCCAAGTCACCATCACTAGAAGTCTTTAAGCAGAAGCTGGATGATCACAAAAGAATATGTTCTTATATGTACATATTTTGTATTGAATGGATGTTGAAGTACTTTCAGACTCCTATTTTCTGGGATTCACTAACCAAACACCACTCAGGCCTTCCCTTCTTCATCCTTTTTTTATGAACTTTTTAGAACTTCCTAAAGATTAGAAAAGAATTCTCCTTCCAGATGCTCCAAACCTACTTATCCTCACAAATCAACAGTAATTGTTGATAGTGATTTGCATCTAGGGAAAATGTTTGTTCTTCCTCAGAGAAGTAAGTAATAACACATACAGACACTGTCACCTCTCCTGAACTTGACTTTATAATTACTGTTCCATGGGGAAATGATCTCAGAGTTTATATATACTATATATAAGAACTATAACAATAGCTAGCTTCCCCCCCCACAAAAAAAAACCCAGCCCACATACCCAAAGGCACATATCCGCTAGTTTCTGTAGCCCTGCTCATCTCTACCTAAGAGGCAAAAACAAACCAGGTGAGTGATTATGTCTTGGGGTCAAAAATGGGAGAGAGAATGCCTTCCAGGAGATGGAGGAAGAACTAAAAGAGGCCAGGCCTTCGCCTATGTATTTCAAAGGATGAGAATAGAAGCCTAGAGGGGGAAAGGCTCCATAAGTAGAAGGAAAAAGGAGATAGTTCCCTCTGCACTCTGTCCTGGTCTGACCATAACTGAGGAATATCATTAGAGGAAAGCTGTATTTTAGATAAAGTGAAGAAAATTCTGGTATATGCAGAATCAGGTAACCATAAGGGTAAATAAACTGAGACCACAGAGGGGTGGGAAAAAAAGCAACTGGAAGTGTTTAGCATAGAAGAGACTATGGGTAACGTTGGGAACAGAGCAGGGAATCAATATCTCTCTGAATATTTATATAGTGTTGGTAAGAATTTATTCACAGGCACTTCACATTCATTCCAAGAGTCTTCATGAAATTAAAGTAATATTTTTGTAATAACACATTTTGGCAGATTGTATCCAATAACTCCATCTTTCCTAGGTATCTCAGTATAAATTTATTAAGAAAATAAAATATAACTAGAGGCAGCTAATTGGTATAGTAAATAGTTCAAATCTGGCCTCAGACACTTAACACTTCCTGGCTTTGTGACCCTGAGCAAGACACTTAACTCCAATTGCCTCAGCAATATATATATAGACTAAATAAATACATTTAAAGAAAATAGAATTAAACTGTACTTTGATCATATTAGGGAAATTTTAGCTCCAATCACACAAAATGAGGAGAACTAACTCAATCATATAACTATGAATTAAGAATATCATATAAGTTTAGGATAGTATTCAGTTGAATGGCATGTACTGTATACAGCATGTGTTGAATAGTTTATTAATACTCTAAGCCAGACAAGCATAGAAGAAGATAAAGAGATAAATAGCAATTGAGTCAGAGATAAAGTTCCATACAGCCTTCCTCAACCCTAATGTGTCATAGAGAAGCATATTGAGTGGTGGTCCAAATTGAACAGTAAGGTATACCTGCCAGTCAAAGGCACAGAGCCATTAGGGGCCTGATTTGCCATAGGGTTTTCAGATGAAGAACTAGCTGTGGCAGCTGCCATATTGCCCAGTGTCATGATGAGGTCAAGGAACATGAACTAAATGTAAATAGGCACCTCTAAATATTAATCAGAAGGCCTACTCAGGATGAGAAATGTGAAATTATGCTTATTCCACATACATAAACTTGCTCAAGAGTTTCAGAAGCCAATTCTAATTAGAATTCTTTCTAATTTAAACCAGAATTATGTCAGAATTATGTAACAAGATACAGGTTTAGGAAAGGGCGATATGAAGTTCCTCTGATTATGCAAAGAACTTAACTTTCTTAGTTTTTAATGGTAAAAGGCTATCCATTAGTGTCAGTAACAGAAAGTTTATATTTAGAGGAAAGAGGAAGAGGGCTAAAATTAATTAGAAAGCTTATACCTTCACTTACAAAAAATGATAGGACCAGAATGGAGGCATACAAGTATCTCCTTGAAGACAGCACAGAGGCACAAGGCAAACTGCTTACTAATCTATGAAATAAATAGTGAAGCTCTAATGCTGCTTCTGAGGAGAGGCTTCCATCTGAACACTGACTCAATTCTATGGAGCTAAGTGGGGATAGTGAAAAGACTGAGAAGCAATGTCCAAGGTATAAAATACCTTGGCAATGGGAACATAATGACAAAGTAAAAATAAAAAATTATTGCCCACCCTTCAGGAGCTTTTATTATTGGTGAAGCATGGAAAAGGGAGAAGAAAGGAACAAACATTTATTGATTAATGACGTATTATGTGCCAGACAGTGTGATGAACACTTTATAAATGCTCATTTTTGTATCTCATATTTACAAATATCTATAACATTAGGATACTAATGTGAGCCAATATATATAATAAAATGAGAAGAGAATGAGTATTAATGTCTAACAATTAGAAAAAAATCTTTCCAAAGAATATTACATCAAATAAACCTTGAAGGAAGACCAGAATTCTAAAGGGCAAAGGTAAAAATAGAAAGCCTAAGGGTAAGGGTTGAGGATGGGAAGCACAAGAGTAAAGAGAGGAGAGGAAAGGTTGAACAATGGCTCAAAGGCGGGAGATGTAATGACCAGATTGGTGTGAGGGAAAGGAAAATCTAATCACTCAGTCTGGGAAGATAGACTGAAACCAGATCATAATCAATTTAAAACACCAAATGAGTTTGCAAATTATGCTGAGAGCAATGAAGAACCTCTGAAGTTTCATAAGCAGAATGATAGGAATATCAATTTAGCAGCTAGGAGGAGTTTCATTTGTAGAGGGGAAAGACTGCAAAGAAAAAAAAAAATAGGATTCTATTTATTGTAATATGAAAACGGGAAGTTGGGCCAGAGTACAAAATGATGATTGAGATTGAGGTTGGGAACCTGGGTCACTAGAAGAATGGTGATACCCTTTCAAGGAAGATTGGATGAAGGAAGAAAGATAGTTGATTTTATTTTAGACATTGAATTTGAAATGGCTTAAAAAATAGAAAAATCCTCTCAATGGAAAAGTCCAGACAAGCAAGAATCAGAAATAATGCAACAAAATAACCCATTATTTAGCAAACCTGAAAACATAAATTATATAAGAAAAAACTCCCTGTTAAGCTTTACTGGGAAAACTAGAAAGCAAGTTGACAGAAGTTAGATTTAGATCAGTATCTTCAATTTTATTCCACAACATATTCAAAATGTATATGTAACCAGAATATGAAAATTACACCACAAATAAAATACAAGAGAAATAAACCATGAACCTCTCACAGCTGTGGGCAAGTGATGAATTCTAAGGCAAAAAATAAAGTTTAGGGGAAATTACTAAAGTTATTTGGATTAATGAAATTGAAAATCTTTTCCACAAACAAAATTAACCTATCTAAAATTTGAAGTGAAGAAACTAGGGAAAAAATTCTTTCTATCAAATATATCTGATAAGAGTTTGGTCTCCAATATATCTAGATAATTAAGAGAACTACAAAAGAAAAAGTTGTTATCTCAAAGAGAAGTAGTTAGGATTGTGATAGATGATTGTCAAAGGTCTTGCCCCTTGGCAGATTTCAGAAAAACCTGGACTTACATGAACTGATGTGGAATGGAGTGAACAATATCAAGAGAACATTGTACACATTACCAGAAATATTGTGTGATGATCAACTTTGACAGACTTAGCTCTTCTTAGCAATATAATTATCTAAGACTATTCCAAAAGACTCATGAAAGAAAATTCCATCCACATTCAGAGAAAGAACTATGGAATCTGAATGTAGATTGAAACATACTATTTTCACTTTTTTTGCTTGTTTTTTTGTTCTTGTGGTTTTTCCCTTTTGTCTTGATTCTTATTTCACAATAAGACTAATGTGGAAATTTGTTTAATATGATTGAACATGTATATACTATATCAGGTTGCTTGACATCTTGGGGAGAGGAAGGAGTAAGACAAAAAAAGGAATTCACTTTTATAAAAGTGAATGTTGAAAACCATTTTTATGTGTAATTAGAAAAAAATATATATTATTCAAGTAGGAAATTTAAAAAAAAATAAAGATTTGTTGTTCATATCATATAACATTATATCATTTCCAAAACCTCATCGAGTTCTTGGCTAATAGATAAAATACTCAATACAGCTTTGAGTATCAGGCCTAGAGTCTCTCTATTCTACAGGGGACTGGAGATGAAATTCTCTCAGAGAAACTCACTATCTCAACAAGAAGATTTTATATGATTTGCCTGCAGTCTGTTGTTTATGAAAGAATAAGCCTCAGGGGTTATGGAAATAGAAATAGTCTTAACAAAAGCTAGTGGCTGGGTAGTCTCAAACCCAAAACAATGCATGGGGTACTATGCAAGGACAAACACCAATCTGGTCTCAAAGATCCCTCATTCCTCTTCCCTGTATGACTAGTTTCGGGCACATACTCAGATGACCTAAAATGAAGGTACCCCTATGGGAGACTCTGAAGCCCTACTTCTGGAAGAAGAAATTCTGCCTTCCTCCAATCCCATAGATAGGAGTAGCCTCTTTCCATTCATTGTCTGCATAGCTAGAATTAGCCACATCTTTAAAATTACTAAATTGGGATAATTTCTTTTTCTGGTGGCAACCAGAGGTAAAGATCTTATTCACTCACAGAGTAGATACTGCGTACTAAGATGGGTGGGGGAAAGAATCACTTTGTGGTCCCAAGAAATTGGCTTGGAGTTTGGATTAGGCTTATTTGTCCTTTTCAGTTCTAATTGTAAAGATTGGAATCCCTGGAACTTGAGCCATGACAGACTTGGAGCCAGGATTCTGGTCTGAATGCTGTTGCCAATCCAACAAGGAATCCCTAAGAATCCAGGGTGCCAAGGTGCATGCCCAGAGAGATTGGGAATATGGCAAGACTAAATGCTTTATAGATACTGAACTAACCTGTGAACATAATCTTCCTCCCTTCCCAGAGCCTGAAGTGGATAGAGGGATTATTTCCAGGAGTTGTTGGAAAGAAATGTTTGTAGGTTTCTTCTTACTACATATAATAGCAGGTAAATCTGTCTGCTAAGAGGTTAAATAAAACTAGTAGAACACCTAAAATTGTTGAAAGAAAATCACTGGGGACTGCGAACAATGGCAGAAATGAGGGACACAAAAATCCCCTTAAGATATCTGACATTCTAGGTTCACACTTCGTAGTGGAGTAATGAATTTGAACCTCTCTGGTCTTCAGGCAGTGGGAACTAAAATAGTCATTGTCATCTCTGAAAAGTCCTATATGACTCTCACAGGGACGAAAGATTTTCTATCAGTGAGAATTATCCTTCTTATTTGGAAACTCTCATTAATAAGTGGTCATTACTGAATGGATCATAAAAAAATAAGCATTGTAATTTACTGAGGCTAAACCCTACTATTAATAATAATACCTAACATTTATATAGCCTTTACTATGCTCTAAATAATATGCTAAACCTTTGACAATTAATCTCATTTGATGCTCACAACAATCAGGTACGTGCTATTATTACCCCTATTTTATAAACGATGAAACCAAAGCAAACAGTAGTCCAGAAAAACTAATAAGTGTTTGAAGCCAAATTTGAACTCAGGTCTTCCTTACTCAAAGCCCATTGTTCTATCTATTGTACCAGCTAGGTGCCCTATTAAGTAGTAAGGTCCCTCAGTGCTGCATTTGTTCCCATTCACTGCAGTGGAAACTTAAGCCAACAATTACTACTCACATCCTAAATGACATAAAGTATAACTTACTGTCTATTATTATTGTCATGATACCAAATATGGAACTCTGGGGCAGGACTTCAAGTGGGGTGATTCTAGCTTCTTCCTCTCTGCCTACTGTTAGCCTGAGCATCTCAGAAGAATTAGCATAATTGAGGGTTTTATATTCCAAAATAGAGGGACAGATAAGGAACAATTTCTTTGGTTCTTGATCTGAAATCCAAAGATAGATAGGTAGAAAGGATCTCAGCAACTATCAAGTAAGAATCTCATCAACAATACACCAAATGAGTGGTCACCCTTAGTTGAAGCTTTTGTCTGAGGATCATTAATGGGGCAGAACCCAAAACCTTGGAGTAGCCCTTTGGGGTAGGTTAAATGTTTTGTGAATTTTTATTTACCTAAAGTATAAATCAGCCACTTTGCAACTTTCCACCTTTGTTTCTAGTTTGGTTCTCTAGAGTCAAGCCAATTAAGTCTACTCCTTTCATGCATCAACCCTTGGAATAGTTCATGTCCTGCCTCCCTCTTCTGGCCTTAACTTAATATTTCACTTTCTAGCTCACTGGCTGGGAGCTTTGATCCACAGAGTCTGCAGTCTGTATTCTCAATAATGCTTGTTTCATTGTAATCTTCCATGACTACCTAAAATTCCAGTGGCTCCCTGATGCCTTCTCAATAAAGTTTAATCTTTCATCCCCAGTATTTATCACTCCCCTCCCTAGCCTCTTTCTACATCAGTGGATCATAAATTTGGATTTGGAAGAGGCTCAAAGGTCATTGAACACAACCTCCTCAATATACAGAAGGGAAAAAGATGTACTCAAGGCCATACAGAAAGTGAGGAACAGAACTATCAATCAAACCCAGGTTCTCCCAGTTTATACAACCTCATATCTCCCACTGGATTTGCTAAAGCTTTCACTAATAAATTAATTCCCCTTCTCCTTATGGATTTACATTTTGGGTTATGTATCTACATGGCACAATGGAGACAATGGTGGGACTAAAATTAGGAGGACCAAAAGTTAATGTGTTTTCTAACTCTATGATCCTGCACAAATTATTTAACTTTTACCTCAATTTCTTCGTCTATAAAATGGGAATAACACCTACCTCCTAGATCTGCTATGAGGATAAACCAGATAATATTTGTGAAGTTTGTAGCACAGTGTCTAATACATAGTGAGCACTATCTGAATATTATTACTATTAATGCAGTGAGGTATCATCTCCATCATTGGGGCTTCCTTTAAAATATCCCTTCAGACAAGGTAAAAACATTCCCCCCCCTCAAGTTTCTCAAAAAAAAATCTTTTGGCTCTACTTTGTCCACATCATAATTTATTTTTAATGTTGATTTATACTTATATTCATATTGTCTTATCCTTGACTACATACTAAACACTTTCAGAATAAAGACTGTATAATTTTTCTCACAGTTTCTGTGGACTTCTATTTCCTCAGTTGGATTGAAATGATGAGACTCGTGAATGTGCAAGTATTTGGTCAAAAAAAGGATGAATCCAGTAAGATCCAGCAACATAGCAGTATAAATGAAATGGCAGTGTTCATGGGAAAGATTTTAACAAATCTTTCCCATGAGATAATTCTCTTCAATTGGCTCCTGACCCACCCGTCCAAATGAGCTCTATATCCATTCCCAACAGGAAGTAGCTTCAGAAGGTGAAATCATTGTCCCATATTCCAAATATCCCAAAGGACTTTGGACCTCATTTGTTTGGAGGGAAACTGTTGGGGAGAACAGACCCCAGAAAAATACCACCCAATGCCTGAGTAGGCCCCCAGTTAGATGCTAACTGACCTTGCATTAATCTCTGCTGTTGTGCCTTGGTAACTAACTTTGTGTCCCTGTGGTATCACTAACTTTGGATTCAGTTTATCTCTGTAACACTCCAACCCATAGACTACTCCTTGTATTTCACAGTTTCTGGACACTATTTAACAAGGATCCCAGGATTTAGCCCCTAAAATTTCAGTATTGGCAATCCACTTTTCAAAAGATTTCTTTAATAAATTAAAAGAGTGGAGAAATGATGAGGTCTTCATTGCTAGATGTGGTTAGCAGAGGAATTGATAAAAATTAATCCCTTAGGCAAGCAGGAAGAGGTCTCTGATAATGGAGATCAGTTTAGTTTCTTGGTCCCACCCTCTAAAAGTAATCCTCCTTTATTATTTATTATAAATAAAAATCCAAGTTATGTCAAGTTCCCTATAAAACAATTTATGCTCCATGGCTTTGCTGCTGCCTTCGTTTGGGTCAGCCCACCATGGCACTCTGCCTCATGGTGTCTTTCTCCTTATTCCTTATACATGCTATGTGGTACCTCCCCTAACTCCACTATGCTTCCCAACCTCACTTCTCCTTAGACTAACTCTTTTAGGGTGCTAAGTCCCTTTCAGGATTTAGCCTGCCAGCTAAGGACATGCCCCAACCTCATGGGGCATTCCCTTTCTCCTGGTAATTGTGAGTTCCACTGACTCTATGTCATATTTACCATTCCTGGTATCTATTGTATTCCTTTTTGTAACCTATTCCCCTAAATAAATTTATCTTGCCGAAGAAGAAGAAGAAGAAGAAGAAGAAGAAGAAGAAGAAGAAGAAGAAGAAGAAGAAGAAGAAGAAGAAGAAATCTTTCCCATGAACAAGATTCCAGTGTTATTACAATCTTAGTCTTTCTCTTTCTCTAGGTGACTCTGGCTCAAGTCTTCTCTTCAAGATTCAGAGAATGCTTTCAAGTAATATGTGTCTTGGGATTGTTTTCCTCTGTGAAACTGTAGCTGGGATCATGGCAAATGTCTTTCTCCTATCTCTTCATATTTTAAAGCTCCTTTCTGGTCACAAAATGACACCTGTAAACCTGATTCTTACCCAGTTGATCTTGGCCAATATCACCATGCTTGCTAGCAAGGGTATCCCACAAATATTGTCAATTTTGGGGTGGAACAATTTCCTGGATAAAGTTGGATGTAAAATTGTGTTTTCCTTTTGCAAAGTGAGCCAAGGGCTTTCAGTTTCCTTCACTTGCCTTCTTAGTACCTTTCAAGCAATCACCATCAGTCCTAGTGTCTCTAGGTGGGCAGAGTACAAAGCCAGAGCCTTAGAATTCATTGTCCCTACCTGTATCATATTTTGGAGCCTCAATCTTCTGATTGAAATTCCTGTACCAATAACTGTGAGAAGCCCAAAGATCAGCACCAACATTACATATAGGATTAATATCGTGTATTGTTCTTTGGGAAGATTTCTGAAGACTTATTTAATCATAACCACTCTCAAAAATGTGTTCTTTATAGGACTCATGATCTGCACCAGTGGCTATATGGTATTTCTCTTGTATAGACACCACCAGCAGGTCCAGAATATCCGTAGCACCAGACTCTCTCCCAGAGCCTCCCCTGAGATCAGAGCAACCAAAAACATTCTGGTAATGGTGATCTTCTTTGTCTGCTGTTACTTATTCAACTCCATCTTGGTGCTTTGTTTTAATTATGCAGGTCAAAGAAATGTCTGGCTGCTGCCCATTTCTGCTTTTCTGTCTCTTTCTTTCCCAACTCTTAGCCCTTTTGTGTTTATCCCCCAAATCCATAAGCCCTGCTGTGTTTTCTGAAAAATTAAATAGCTCAACTCCTCATGTTGACCTCTTGTGAAACCAATCACTAAAATCTATTAAACATTCAATATTTATTATGTACCTACTATGTGACAAGCACTATCTTAAACACCAGACATATATTCCTCCCAGAATCCATCATTCCCAACACTTACATACACCAAACCATAAAGTATCTTTTCATAGGGAAGAGAAAGAAAATGTCAATGATTTAGACACAATAAATGGAACCAAAATCCTCTGGTGTCATAAGATCAGAAGTTTAATATTATTTACAAATTAAAAGATTCATGTCCACATTTCTTTCCAGATGATGTCTTTCTATTAGAATATGAGCTCCTAGAGAACAGAAACTGGTTTTACTTTGTCAACTAGCCTAAAATGTCTTATAACCTAACCAGAGCAAAACAGAGCAGGCTGGCGAGAGTAAAGTCAAGAATCAAAAAGATGTTTAATTTCAAAGTGAGGGAAATGGATTGCAAGCATAGATTAGACATAATCCTCCCTAGCTGGGGACTCACTCTGGTATAGCTAAACTTTATACTTATGCCAATGACTACATAGTGAACTATAGCCCAGACATTGAAGGGTAACAGCAACAGTGAGACAAGTTTGATTCATAGCAGAACTTCATGACCATGGGTACTTGACCAAGCTGGTCTGAGCTCAAAGAACACCTGATGCTGGTCAAAGCAACACAACAATTGTGTAGTTTTGCCAGAGAGTGAGTGCAAAGGATTGTTGTTACGCCAAGCTCAGGGCACTGCCTGCTTGCTAAATCTTAGCTCTGGAAAACAGGGTGTCTCCTAATATCTTGACAACTTTTTATTATTACAATAGAGACATTGGCCAATGGGAGGGATTTACCTTCCAGGATTGTTGTGAAGATCAAATTAAATAACATTTTGCCTCTTTTTTTGTATCTTCATGATTTAGTACAATGTTGGCATATAATAGATATTTGATAAGCATTTATTCAATGAATGAGTGAATTAATGATTTTGAAGAAGTCAGAATTATTGTTCTGGGTATAGGGATGATCCACTCATCCTCATATCCCTTAAAGATATATAAAGTTCTTATCTCCTGTAGTTTTATGGAAAGTGTTTGAAGATTATTGGAGACACAGAGGAATATAAAGCTTGAGTGACTTCTAGTGTCCCTAGGATGTAAAGCTGGAAGGAATCTATCAAATAAAGCCATGAGTTGAGGAATAAAATATTTTTAGTTGAGATGAGATGGCATAATTGCCACCCTGGGAGATAACAAGTGTATTTGCCAACCAAAGAGATCCATGAAAAAGTTTTTATAGTTTTAGGAGAATAGGATATTGTGAGACCCCAGTGGACCCTGGCAGTCTAGGCAAGGAAAGCCACTTTATTCTAGCTGTTTTGCCCTTCATGCCATGAATCCCAATGGAAGGAAGCGAGGACACTAGAAAATGAGATCCAACTTGAGCTGGGCTCCCCAAAAAACAGCAACATGGAAGGGAATAATGTAGTTCCCCTCAACCTAATCTCATTATTTTAAGAGTTGGAATGTAAAAAACGTTTCTGGAGTTCTGACATAGCTGTGGTGATGTACAAGTGAATTTGAGCTTTAGCTCCCCAATTATCCAGGTAACTGAAAAGGGCTATATAAGGACTGGTTGTATCAGCTAAGAGATAGAGTGACTTGACAATAATTCTTTGTAGTAACTCAGAGTAAATCTAACTGGATATGCAGAAAATCAGCAGCTTTGAAGACAATTAAGCTCATAACAGTTTTGAAGCAGACCCTGAGACATTTGGTGATTTATTGATCTTCAAGAGAAGTCCTTATCTTCAGAGACTCTCCTAATTGTTAATTATGGGACTTTCAGACACATCCTATTTTATGGTTTGGGGATATATCTCCTTATCTTATTTTTTTGTTCATATCTTAAATTTTCAGATCTATTTATCACCAGAAATGCCTTTCTAATTTGTGTATCAAAGGGCCCCAGCTCTGACAACCTGGAATTCTTTATTCCCTCTCCCCTTGGAAATGGGGATCCCTGCCTTATTCCTTTCTAGGACATGCCCAGTTTCTTTCTCCCCATTTCCCTGCCTTCCTTTATATGAAAATGTGTAGGTGTGTATTACCCACTCACCACACACGTATATATGTATATGTGAATATATGTATATGTGTATATATAATGTGTATAATATATACATACACACATATGTTGTGTGTATATATATATACGTGCATATACACACAATACTAAATAAAGATTTTCTTTAATTTCACAGACATCATATCTGATTTTCTTCCCTTTAGGGAAATGGGGGAATTAGATCTCAAGAACTGACCTTTGCATTCTCTGGGTGTCTTCCCCCTTTGGGGGAAAGAGAGAGCTAAATTATTTAAAGAGAGCATCTGCCTCAGTTCACAATGACTAAGAGGTTTAGGCAGTTCATATTACAATCAATATTAACAATTTTCTGTCATTACCATTCACAATTATATTAATAGGTTTGTCAAACTTCATCTCTGAAATCACTTAGTTAAATCCTCTAATTTAAAGATAAGGAGACTGACTCTCAAAAAGATAAAGTGATTTTTCAAGGCCGAAAAGACAGCATCACAGTAAACACAGTTTTGAACTCAGGTATCCTCAGTCCAAATCCAGTGCTTTTCCCCCTACACAAGGCTAAGAACAATAACAATAACACATGTGGTGTAAAAAGAACACTAAATTCAAGACTTAAACTGAAACCATTTTATCATCTTAAGTGAGTTACTTAATTTCTTTCTCCTGATCTGTGAAATCAGGGAGTGGCCCAGATTATCTCTGAGACTGTTTCCATCTTTAAATCTATGATTCTGTGAATCATTCACAGAACTGCAGAATCTCCAAATTGGAAAGTATTGAAAGTTAAGTTGATTCAATTACCCATTAATCCCAGTTTTGCTTATCAACCAGTACTGGGGGAGGCAGTGGTGGGAAGAAAACACCAAGTCTTCGGTTTCTTGTATTATCAACTCTTTATCAGTACCCCTACCTGCAAACCGTCGAATTCTTGCAACCTTGGGAAGGAACTGGGATTCAAGGGCCCATACTTTTTTTTACTGAGGTGGACCTCTTTGTGTTGTCTTAAAGTTACATATAAAAATTGCCTCTACTTTGAAGGCACTGATGATCTTCATTGATCAGTTTGTCAATGTGTTGCTCTCTTGACTTACTTATAATAAAATCTTTTTAATTCTTTTTGCCCTGAATTTTGCCTCATTAATAAGGATGAAAAGCCAAATAAAGAATTTTATTTTCAACAAAAGAGACCTCAAAGACCTTTGAGGATGAAAGGAAGCATTTCCCTGGAGGAATACTTATTCCTGGGAAAAAAAATCCTTATGGCACATTTTTAGAAATGCTTCAAGGTTTACAAGTGATACCCCCACACCAATCTTGGGATTTTTTTATTAA
Source organism: Myrmecobius fasciatus (assembly GCA_023553655.1). NCBI lineage: Eukaryota > Metazoa > Chordata > Mammalia > Dasyuromorphia > Myrmecobiidae > Myrmecobius > Myrmecobius fasciatus. The sequence continues at coordinate 85,426 of JAJPUD010005101.1, read as the reverse complement.
AGCTTTTTATTTGTATAACATATATATGGGTAGTTCCCCAACATTGATCTTTACAAAGCTTTCCATTACAAATTTTACCCCCAGTCCCCT